>VUQR01036683.1:152742-164967 GCA_015108515.1 Hemichromis elongatus
AACAGGGCATCAGCTGGCAAAAACCTTTCTGGATCAATTTGTTAATTCATTGTGTTGTAAAAAGGATTTTTGGGAGTGCGCCGACTGGGATCAGCTGCTCTTCCTATCAGCTAATGTGGCATCTCTACAGTTCAATAAGGTCATGCACCCCAGGGGTTATGTAAACACACACTTACATTTTTAACATATTTTTAAATCATTACACTAATTAGACTAGTTTACAGTGATAAAAAAAATAATAATTAAAGAGTAGAATTTCTAGATATCAGAAAATAATTAGATGAATATCGGTTTCTACTTATTCGTTGAATTTCTTGTCAAACTATGTTATAGTTCTATAGTCCTTGATCTAAAAGCCGAACATCTAAGTTTGCCTCTGCTAACTTCTTCTGGGCTGTCAGTGTCTGGATATGCAGGTGAAGCCAGGCCCATCTGTTATGTCAGACAGAGGTCTTACCCAGGCTGGACATAAAGTAGATTAGTGGGTCCTTCTGCCTCATCTTTAATTCATGTTGTGTTACACAGGGCCTTTTGTCCTAATGGGCTCTCTGGCACCATCCCATCAGCACACAGAGGGACACTGAAAATACACCTAATGGAGTCATTGAGTCACATTGATTTTTCCTGACGCTATCCTCACCACGCCTGACACCCAACCTCTCTTCCTCTGGTCCCATTTCCCATCTCTCTTTCCTCGTTGGTCCTTACCAGCCCCTCCCTCTGTCCAATTTCTCCATCCTTCTCCTTCTTCCTCTCATTTCCCTGTCTGCATGAATTCTAATGTGCATTTGTAAAGCACTGTACAGATGTGGCATTCAAAAAAACTATTTCCTGTCAGTCATGTCATGGCGTGATTTAGCATCTATCACTGTGTCACAGATTTTTTTCTCCCTTTGGTCTCTTTGCTGTGTTAATAGACATTTTTTCACCTTACTTTTAGTTACTCAGTCTTTCAAGACATTCATATATAGCCATACGTGATTTGCACACATGATGCGATGCAGCCTCCTGTATCCTCTGTATCATGCTACCACGCCCAACCTCACCCTATTCACGAATCAAGTAGCAGATGCACAGCAGATTCTCTCTTTGCTTCAAATGGGAAGGAAAAAACTAAATAACTTCTATCTATCTATCTATCTATCTATCTATCTATCTATCTATCTATCTATCTATCTATCTATCTATCTATCTATCTATCTATCTATCTATCTATCTGTCTAACTGTCTGTCACCTTGGTACCAACCTTTGCTTGAGCAGGGCCAAGTCTTCTGCCAGGTTATCCCTCTCCAGCTGATATTGGTCCCTCTCTTTGCCGATAGCATCCATCTGGCGCCGCAGCTCCCTCAGCTCCTCCTGGAAGAGCTCAGATGCACGGTTGGGCTGCCCGTGCTGCTGCTGGCCTTTGAACTGGTTGAGCTCCTGCTGCAATGCACCATTCTGCTGTTCCAGGTATCGCACCTTCTCAATGAAGCTGGCAAAACGGTCATTGAGCTCCTGCAGCTCGGCCTTCTCATTGCTGCGGGTGGTGAGGAACTCCTGGTTGATGGCTTCGGCCAGAGTGAAGTCCACCTTGTCATAGGAAAGGCGAGGGGGCTGGGGGCTAGGGCGGGAACGCTGTTGGTGGTAGGTGGTGGATCGGGATGTCACCACAGGTGACATCGAACGCATGTAGCGTCCCGCAGAAACAGGCATTCGAGAGGACACGGGGGTGTAAGAAGACGAGATGGAGTGTGGGCTTCCAAAGGTGCGCCTGTAGGAGGTATGCACTGAAGAATGGCTCATGGTTGGGCTGGTTCTGCTCTCTGCTGCTGAGGATAGGTGGAGTGATGTAGGCTTCAAGAAGCTTGTGAAGCAACAGGACATCAGACTGAAGAGCTCTGAGGGTTTTTATGCACTCAGGCTAGTTGCTCTATCAGCATCACACCTCCCCCCTCGCTCATTTTCCTCACCCCACCCACATGAAGCCTTCCTTACTCAATCAGTCATCAGCAAACCAGCTTTGACCACTCCCTACCCTTCAGAGCCAGACTCTGCCTCTTTCTGTGCTGTCACCAATCCCCTGCCTTGCTCTCTGTCTCGACAGTACCATCCTTTTAACCAGAGCATCTGGCAGAGAGCCACACCGGCTTCCACAACACTACTTTAAAAACTAAGGATGTCTCCTCACTCCCGGCCTCCTCCCCTCTCTGATTTTTACACTCACTGACATCTTGAACTCATGTTTTCTTTGTCAGGTTTCATTTCTTACACCTTACATATAAATTATTTTACTCTTGCATAAACTTCTACAATTCTGATAACAGTGCCAGCTGAGGATTTTGTTACCCGGTTCTCAGTATAAAAAAATGTGAAATTCTATTCTAAATTGAATCACATAGGTACATTGATCTGATTCTTTCCTTTCCATTTGTCTCCCTGCCCTCTCCTCTTTGTCTCTCTCTCTCTCTCCTTTTACAGTAATGGGATACTTTATTGATATTCTGGGCGTCTGGGAGAGAGCCATGACTCTGCAGTTATTCTATCCATTTAAATTGCACTAAATCCAGTAATCCCTGTTTGAGTATGAGTTGTCAGAAAACTCTGTACTTCTGGTCACTGCTGGATTTTTCAGTCCAAGTGATCCAACTTCTAAGTTCATGGAAACACTGGTCTTGCAGACGGACCAGGTGACATACAATGACTTCCATTAGAGTAAACTCACAGAGTTTGTGTTTTACCAGGAACAAATTATTTCTATTTCACTCTATTGCACCAAGCCAATAAAGTGCAGTTTCCCAGAAAATGAATTCTTATCTTTACATTTGCTGTTTTTCCTTCAGGTACAGAAATAAAATAAGCTAAAATAGAACTAATATGCCTTACAAATGTAAAGTTTAATTGCAAGGTTGCAAACTAAAAAGTCATCCCACTGTGCCATTTATAAGAATATTAGCCGTTCTGTGAAATCCCAGTTATATTTGAGGATTACATGATAAGCACACAGCATTACAACTATAAAAGTATGACTCAGTGTAATGTAAATATTAAGCATTAATAAAATATTTGAAGTAGTGCCTTCAAATCTCATAGCAGTCTCTGTGCGTGCTCCTGTTTGTGTAAAATAATTTTAACCGAGGTCTGCAGACAGTCCAGCATAAAGTTGATGTAATACAGAGCATGCTCTGTGTCTACTGGGTGTGGCACTCTTTGTGTCGCCGGTGATGCTTAGTACCTCTGATAGAATCATAGCCATTCAAGTGATTACATATGTTATAACACACAACCATATGTGAGACAGTCAATCATGAAATTTCCTCCTACAAACACATATACCCACACGTCATTACAAACAAATCAACAGCCTGTATTCAAATTCAGAATTTTTCTGATTAGATTTAAATTTGGGTTTCCTCTTCCTGAAGGATCATGCAGCACCCTGTAGTGTAATTATTCTAATCTCTCTCTCTTTTTTTTTTTATCTTTCATTCACACTCACACAAACGCACTCAGTTTTCCTCTGCACTTCAGATCTGCAGCTACTGCTGAGGTCTGGCTCTCTGTGTAACAAATGGCCTGTTAGCCTTGGCTGTGTAATCTAATCAACCTGCTGTATGATCAGTAATGCTCTTTTCTTTCCCTCCCCCTATTTGGACGGAGCTCATCTCACTTTCTATTGTTTCCAGATTCCAGCCTGACCAGCCAGAATGGTTTCTGTCAAAGTTTCTTATCCTTCCTAAGACTACCTGCATTTCTATACTAGCTTTAGCTGTGTTTATGTGAGGCACATGCACTTATGCTCACATTTTTAAAAAAACATCATAGTCGGTGATTTTTGAGGGGATTGTATCAATAATACTTACCATCAGCCAGATGCTGCAATTAGCATTGATTCTTCTGGTTCTCTGAGTATTCCAGAGGGGGCATGCCCTCAATGCTTCTTTTTTGACACCATCAGGATAGAATATCTGTTCCCATTTCAACCTGCTGAACTCAGTGTGTGCATCGTGTTTCAAATGAAAGCAGATATCACACTCACGTGGAAAAATAGGGAGTAAATACTGTGCTGAGATTTCATTATTGGGGTGAAGGGAGTTCATGTATTGGGTGTGGTCTGTTATGAGATATCAGATCAAAGTTGAACAGCAGTGATCAGTAATAGCAGCACAGAGCACTGCAGCATAATAAAACCTAACGTATAGAAACATTTACAAACATGCATTTCTTTTGTCATTTTGGTTTCACTTTTAACTTTTATATTTTGCTCAGAAAAATGTCAGATTTTCTGGATGATTCTGTTGAGCTCCTTCTCCCTCAGAGTGGTTGTGTTACAAGCAAAATTGGACTTATAAATGTCCCAAATTAAATATGATAACACTTTTGGAAATTTCCGGGTGGCGAAAATCAAAATGTCAAGCATTTATTGGGGGTTTAGTCTTTTATACAACTATAGATATGTTTGTAGGTTTAAGAAGTGAAAAATGTAGTTGTGTGAAGAATCTGATAATATCAAATGCCTTCACAAGTGGTTAGTCAGTAGTTAAGATTCAAGATTCAAGATTCAAGATTCTTTATTTGTCACGTGCCGGTTATACAGGTACAACGCGCAGTGAAATGAACCTGACACGCTCCTCGACTGTGCAAAAGGAAAGGGGGGGGCACAATATATAAATATATATATATATATAAATATATATACTATATACATCTTATATAACAACAACAACAGATATTTACAAGATATACAATCATAAGTCACGGTGTGTGTGTGTGTGTGTGTATAGTTCATTTATTTGGGGGTTATTTAATAGAAAGAAAAGATGCTGTAGTCATAGATATATGTTGATCGATCAGAGTGTAATGTGTCTCTTCTAACAAATTGGTGCATTCTTTTGAGTATTGACAGGGACTAGAAAGGGGAGAAAGAGAGAGCATATTTCTCCATTATTGGCTTCTCTTCATTAGCTCCCTGTTAAATCCAGAATTGAATTCAAAATCCTGCTCCTCACATACAAGGTCTTAAATAATCAGTCCCAATCTTATCCTAATAACCCTATAGTAGCGGTCCCCAACCCCGGGCCGTGGACCGGTACCAGTCGTTTGGTACCGGACCCAAGGAAACTCATTTTCCTTGGGAAACTCAGGTTCCTTGGGTCTTTTCCCGTGTGTTATGAATAAACTTTCTTTTACTTTGGTACCTGTACTGGTTTTATTTTTTTTTGTATTTATTCACGAGACCTTAAAGGCCAGTCTGTGAAAATATTGTCAGACATAAACTGGTCCGTTGTGCAAAAAAGGTTGGGGACCGCTGCCTTTTAGTACCATATCATCCCATTGATATGGTACTATAAAGAAGCAAGTGTCCTCAGTGGTAAAAATACAGTTTTTATCAGTTACGTCAAATATCTAAAGCAAAGCCCTATATTCCTAAAGTACTTGAAAAACTTATTCATGCATTTATCCCCTCTAGACTGGACTACTGTAACTCTCTATATCTGGGCCTCCAACACTCTTCTCTCCACCGTTTGCAGTTAGTTGAAAATGCTTCAACAAAGATACTAGAAAGATACTAGAAAGCATGATCACATCACCCCAGTCCTAGCTAATTTACACTGGCTCCCTGTCAAATACCATATAGACTTTAAAATTCGCTTGCTTGCTTTTAAAATTTTAAGCGATTTGGCACCTAGTTATCTCACTGAACTCCTTCGCTTGTATAACCCCAGGAGAGCACTAAGATCATCTTGTCAGATTCTCTTAGAACAACCTAGATCCCAGCTGAAGTCCAGAGGTGATCGGGCCTTTGCAATTGCAGCACCTAAACTGTGGAATAACTTCCCTGCTTTTATTCGTACTTCTGAGTCTATTCATTCTATTAAATCATGTCTTAAAACTCACTTTTTTTACCTTGGCTTTTGAATCGAATTAGTTTAACCATCATCAGGCCCGTTTTTTGTCTGTCACCTTTGATGTTTGTTGGTGTGTTGGTTGTTTGTTTGTTAACTTTTTTCCTTTGCATTGCCTTTTAATGTCTCGATGATTTTTGCTGATTGTTAAGCACTTCGTTCAGCCCTATTGTTTTAAAATTTGCTGTATAAATAAACCATAAACCAGTAGAGCTCTTCGCTCTCGCAGAACAGAACTTTTAGTTTTCAGGCCCCTCTGCTGTGCAACCAGCTTAAAACATTCCTTTAACTAAAGCATATAGTTAGGGCTGGATCAGGTGACCCTGAATCCTCCCTTAGTTATGCTCCAATAGGTGTAGGCTGCTGTGGGGTTCCCATGATGCATTGAGTATTTCTTCTTCAGTCACCTTTCTCACTCACTATGGGTTAATAGACCTTTCTGCACTGAATCATACTTGTTATTTATCTTTGTCCCTCTTCTTTTATCCTGTCTTCCTTCTCTCACCCCAACCGGTCGCAGCAGATGGCCGCCCCTCCCTGAGCCTTGTTCTGCAGGAGGTTTCTTCCTGTTAAAAGGGAGTTTTTCCTTCCCACTGTTGCCAAAGAGCTCACTCATAGGGGGTCACATGACTGTTGGGTTTTTCTCTGTATGTATTATTGTAGGGTCTACCTTATGATATAAAGTGCCTTGAGGTGACTGCTGTTGTGATTTGGCGCTGAATAAATATAATTGAGTTGAAACTGAATTATGAATTAATCCATTAAAAATATGTAGAAACAGGCATCGGTTTCTGGAAATATAAATCTGATAATGTTATGGCAGTCAGTGTTTGGCTTGAGTGTCCTTGATTGGTTATTTCTAAATACATTATGATTACATTTTGATATTATGTGAGAATTTATTTGCTAAGTCCAACAAAGTTAGCTCTACTTAATA
Organism: Hemichromis elongatus; assembly: GCA_015108515.1. NCBI lineage: Eukaryota > Metazoa > Chordata > Actinopteri > Cichliformes > Cichlidae > Hemichromis > Hemichromis elongatus. The sequence continues at coordinate 159,566 of VUQR01036683.1, forward strand.
GAAAGTTTAGCTAACAATGGCAAACATTAACAAGCTGAAAGCAGAAAAAGTTGCACTTAATGGCAGCATATCCTCAACAACTCACTTCACTATCACTGTCATCAGACAGAAATGAGCTTCAGTGACTTATCCATTCATAACAGACAAGTTTTTTTTTTTAGACAGCTTTAACATTGTAATCTGTGTAATCTGTGAATCACTGAGCTTCTCTACTGAGGTTGAAATGGCAGTAAAAAAAATTGGCATACTTATGTTTTCAACCCAGTTGTGATAGCAGTGGCACAGTGCACCAAGTTACCAAAATGGAGAGGTCCATACCGGCCAAAGTGACACAGGTAAACGTAACATGACTTCGTCACATGATGCCACCACGAAAGTGCTCTTATTGGCTTGAAATTAAAGGGGTAAAAAAATATGCTGAAATCTGCAATCTACTGACATCTAGTGGTTCCATTTCACACACTGTTACTTTAAAGCAGACATGAATGTTTGGACTGTTAAAAGGACTGTTGAAATGGTTCAAGCAATTCTGAAACAAATAAGATGTGGTAACACTGTAGTTCACAATTTTAGGTGTTGTTTTAGAATCTTAATGCATGCTTAACATATTGTTATACATGCAGAAAAAGTATGAACAATATTTTCTATTAATATTTCTAATTAAACTGCTGGATATGGTGGGCTGCAGCAGTGCTTATCATTTGGTCCTTCTTGTAGAGGATTTTGCAGTGCTGAGGACAGATGAAGGAAACTACATCCATTTTAAGATCTGTTGCTAGGGAGTGGTGAGCAATAAAGAGTGTTAAATTAATCAGAGCTGTTCGGCTGCCTGGGTGGCGTCACCTCACTGACTCATCTCTGGTTTCACTGTCCAGAATAAAAGTTTGAAGAAGGCCAGTAATCTAACAAAGAAAAATTTTTCAGCGGAGCTGGATGACAGCACCAACTGTATCTTGGTTTGACTGGGACAAGTGGTGAGATTGTAGTAAAAGCTACATTGCTGAGAGGGCTGTGATATATATATCATCAGTGAAAAACAATGGCCTCCCAGAAGGGATATTGGGCTGTGTCTTGGCTGAGGAGCATGTCAGGAATGAATGGAAGTGATTGAACAGGACTGAGAACATGTGACCAGGAGACATGTTAATGGCCAAGCAATGATTAATGGCTGCATTTGGTCATTAGTGTAATGGAGCAGCACAGTTGTGAGCAAGCCGTAGGAAGGATATTCATTTGGAATCTTGTTTATGCAATTTAAGTGAGACAGAGACAGTTAAAGGACATGTGGAGCAGTGCACAGATGCAGATGCAGACATGTGCAAATTAACTCTTGGTTTTAAAGTATGCTAAGGTGAGACCTTTTTTTATTCCTCTTGCTTTATCTCATATTCTGCTACCTATGGTCTCAATGTACAGCAGTAAAACAATTTTTCAGTAAAAACAATAATTACCATGTGAAACAAGAATACATGTCACTTTAGACTTTGATTCATTTGATTCATAAATACAAATAATAGTATCAAAGCCATATTCCCCTCAGCTTCCCTTTCACTCCGTGTCTTTGTTGTATCTAAAGGCTCTTCCATTAAAGATTGCTGCAATGACGTCAGCCTTTTCTCCTTTACTGCAGTGTGTCATACATGAACCTTACTGTCACCAGTCCTTTGTTGCTTCAGTGCGTGAGTGTAGCCTGCCACATTATAGTAAATCATTTTAATCCAGTGAAGAATGATATTGATAGTAATAATTATTTCAGTGCACTCAGCTACAGCGTTTTTATACCCGCAGTACTTCCTGACCACATTTCCTGCTCCTGAATGTTCACCATATGGTTGCACGTATTTCATTTCACTTAATTTTTGAGTGTCATGTGTTAGTTTCTACTTAATAAAACTGCTGTTTGGTGTTGGGGAAAGTACTTTGAGTTGATTTCGCATTGTTCCAGGTACTTTACATCTGTGTACCATTTTCATCAAGGCTTTTTCTTTCAAGCTTAACACCTTTCTTTTCTCCAATAGTATGGATTGTAGATCTGCAAATTTTAAAAAGCTTCTTATCTTTACAAATGCAGCACCTTGAGCTATCATCACTGTAGCTTTCCTGACCTACAGATTAATATTAACACTTTAATTTATAGCTCATACATTCAAAGCACACCTGTTCGGCTGCTTTTTATTATAAATATCATTCAGTGGTGTGGTAGCAACTCGGTGCACTTTGCCATGTAGACATGGTCAAGAAAAAATGATCTGTAAAATTCAAACTAAGCACTTTACTTGAATTTTCCACACAGCCATCTGGTCTGAAAAAGAAAAATATCCAGTGAGCGGCAGGTCCCTGGGTCAAAATGCCTTGTTGATGTCAGAGGTCACAGCAGAATGGCCAGGCTGCTTTGAGCCACAAAAGTAACCCAATTACAACAAAGATATGCAGAAGAGCATATCTTATATATATCTTATATATCTGTGAATACACATAATATCAAATTAGCACCAGAAGATCAGACAGTGTGCTACTGCTGTCAGCCAAGAACAGGAAGCTGAAGTTATAATTCTCAAGGACTTTCTTAAATTAGAAAATAAATATAGAGAATAAAAAGAATAAAAAAAACCTTATTTGGTCAGAGTCCCAAATTCTGCTCGTCATTCAGATGTTAAAGTCAAAAGAGGGCATAAACCATGTAAAAGTATCGATGTGTGCCAGTGGTGGTGTGGTGTAATGGTGGAGGATATTTTTGGGATGTGTTAAAGTGGAAGAGTCTCATCATGGATGTTTTGATGCCTCGAAGGCATTTATGTTATTTATCTTTAATGTTTGTCTGTCACAGTTCACAAAACGGACATCTCTACAGTTAACAATGACCTTAACAAGAACTGCCCATTACATAATAAACCACATCCACTTAAAAAATGCAGGACATTTAGAAACAAGTCCATTGAGGACAGGAAGGCCCTTCTAAAACAGAAAGGAATATGCTTCAAGTGTTGTTCTTCAACTTCACATGTCGCCAGAGACTGCAAATCCTCTGTGAAATGCTTAGAGTGTGAAAGCCTCTATCATGATGCAGCCATGCACCCTGGCCCACAACCTCAACTCACCAAGGCTCCTCCACCACCACAAGAGGACGGCAGGGAGGGAGAAGATGATTCTAATGTAAATGATGTTAGAACTAGCTGCACAGAGGTTTGTGGCCGTGGCCAGTGGGGTCGTTCTTGCTCTAAGATCTGCCTTGCAATGGTTTACCCCAAACATTCAAAACACAAAGCCATTAAAGCCTATGTAATCCTGGATGACCAGAACAATCGCTCTTTAGCCAGGCCAGAGTTCTTTGAACTGTTTGGTGTAGAGAACAAACCACTCTTGTACCATCTCAGAACATGCTCCGGCATCATCGAAACATACGGCAGGAAGGCAGAAGGATTCTAGATAGAGTCATTGGACGGCAAAGTTCTTATACCTCTTCCACCACTCCTCGAGTGTCCTGAAATGCCAAACAGTCGAGCTGAAATCCCAACACCAGGTGCAGTGTTGCATCAGCCTCATCTCCACCATATAGCCAAACTTATTCCTGATCTGGATCCAGAAGCAGAGATACTCTTGCTACTCGGGAGAGACGTGCTTAGAGCACACAAGGTCCGGCAGCAAGGTAACGGGCCTCATAACGCTCCCTTCGCACAACGTCTTGATCTAGGCTGGGTGGTGATAGGGGAGGTGTGTCTGGGTAATGTGCATAAGCCAACGGTTGACACATTCAAGACCCATGTGCTAGACAGCGGTCGCCATTCCATATTTCAGCCCTGTGCAAGTTTCATGCATGTCAAAGAAACACAGCCAAGTTTCAGCAACTCTAACAAAATATCAGAGAGGATGATAGGACACACAGTGTTTAACCAAACCGAACATGATAACAAACCTGCCCCATCAATAGAAGACATTCTCTTCCTAGAGATCATGTACAAAAATGTCCACAGAGATGGCACTGGCAGTTGGGTTTCTCCATTGCCATTCAAGGAGCCGCGGCAACGTTTGCCGAATAATAAAGAGCAAGTGGTGTTGAGGTTTGAATCCTTGCAACGCCAATTCAGGAGGAAACCTGAGATGCAAAAACAATATGTGGCATTCATGGAGAAGATCATTGCCAATGGTCACACAGAGGTGGCGCCACCCTTGAGGGATGATGAAGAATGCTGGTTTCTTCCATCATTGGGGGTATACCACCCACAAAAGCCTAACCAAATTAGAGTAGTTTTCTATTCCAGCGCTCAATACTGTGGCATCTCCCTCAATGACGTGCTTCTGACTGGTCCCGACCTCAATAATTCTCTCTTGGGTGTCCTTCTACGCTTCCGAAGGGAGAGAGTAGCTATCCTTGCTGACATCCAACAAATGTTTCATGCGAAGAGCCGTTGCCGAAGGTGCCCAAAAGTACTGTGCTGACACAGTGAAGTTTGTGGAAAGACACTTTTACGTGGACGATGGCTTGGTGTCTCTTCCATCTGAGGCAGAAGCAATCGACCTTCTTCAACGGACTCAGGCTTCACTTGCCGAATCAAACCTCCGCTTGCACAAGTTCGTGTCAAACAGTCCGGCAGTCACTGGAGCTTTTCCGCCAGAAAACTGTGTCCCACTCATCAAGGATATGGATTCTCTACCGTTAATAGTGTTTTTGATCCAATGGGTATGCTGGCACCCGTCACAATCCAGGGAAGAGCCCTTCTTAGGGAACTTACTTCAGAGCTGACTGACTGGGATACACCTCTCCCAGAAGACAAGCTGAAGAAATGGGAAACCTGGAGAGATTCTCTTCAAGTCCTAAAGGAGCTTCATGTGCTACGTGCATACACATCCACCTCACTCACCAAGGCTGCACACACAGAGTTGTGTGTGTTCTCGGATGCCTCAACTATGGCAATTGGGGCCATCGCCTACTTAAGAGCCATTCAGGAGAATGGAAAAGTGGAGGTAGGATTTGTAATGGGCAAAGCCAAATTAGCACCCCAATCTGAACCTACCATCCCGAGGCTCGAGCTCTGCGCTGCTGTCCTTGCAGTAGAAATGGCGGATCTCATCCAGGAGGAGCTGGATCTGAAATTGGATTCTGTCAGGTTCTACACGGACAGTAAGGTGGTGCTCGGGTACATTTGTAATACAACAAAACGCTTCTACACATATGCCCATAACAGAGTCCAACGTATCCGACAATCTTCCAGACTAGAACAATGATTGGTATTCCGGGCAGATTCCCTCGCCTGCTCGCAGTGGGGGAAGTAGGTTCCCCCACCTGTGCTCTGCTTGTGGTGTTGCTGGTGGTGGTGATGTGTACAGCTGGCAGCGGAAGGACTGTACCCGTTGTTACCCGGTTGCTGTAACAGCAACCGTGTGATTGGTGTGATAATAAATGG
>VUQR01036684.1:41542-61299 GCA_015108515.1 Hemichromis elongatus
GCTCTAGCTTTAACTTATGCCTTTGTGTTTTTGTGTTTTCCTGCTGTTCTGTTTTGTTGAATTTTAATGAAAACAGAAAGAGAGAGAGAGAGAGATAGAAAGAGAGAGAGAGATAGAGAAAGCATGTGTCAAAGTCTTGACAGCCATCAAGGCAGTACGGTAGTGCTGACATAAATATTTAACACTGAGGGGCAACCTACAGCATGTCATGTCACGGCCGTGATTAGGGTGAACGGTGACCCCCTCTCAAATAACATGGTTTCATGTTGGAGAGTGTTGGAGGGTTGGGTGGGGGCACGTGTCAGTGCTTCGTAGACTCCATATCAGAGGACGGACGATGCTCCCTTTTAACCCTCATTTCCATAAAGCCATTCCTTTGGAACCGTGTTCCCCACAGGTCTCGATTCCCCACCTGCTTATTCTCCGTTTCTAGGTGGTGCCGAATCCTTGCAGGACGAGCTGTCTGTGAGAAGATTAGGCCTGTTGGATAGTGTGTTTGTGTGTATGCACGCATCGCTCGACATTAGACCTCTTAAGAGCCTGATGGCGTAGGTTCAGGGGGAGAGCTGTTTATCATTCAGCCAACATCATTTGGTTGTTTCTTATCGATCGGTTCAAAAATGTTTTTCCAATGTTATGTCATTGTTTGCAGACCGTCAAGGGTGAGCCCCCCTGTGAATAATTCCAACCTTAATTGGAAAGAAATCCATACATGAAACTTAACTTGCGCGTGGGATCACAGTACCTTGAAGAAACAATTACAAAGCATAGAGAGGTAATCAATGGGCAAGCCTCACCATGAAATGTCACCAGATGAAACTGATAGGGCCCTGAAGTGTTAGCTTCTATTAGTGGCTTTTCCCAAACTATGCAGGAAATAAAGAGCAATTAAAGAAAGCACAAAATGTGGGGACAAGTGACATTTCCTTATAAGGAATAAGAGTCCAGTATTTAATAGAAATTAGTTTCTTAAATACAGTGTTTTTTATTCCTTAATCCCCATGGTGTCTAATTAGAGTTTATAACTATTCTGATAATCCAAGTAAACCATAACAGTGTAGTTACAACTCTATGACACATTAATATAAGTGATATGTACATACAAATACAAATGCAAGTCTTAGCTGCTCGTTATAATCCTTCTATGTAAAATTAGGTAATTCTAAGGAGGATTATCCAGATTGTCATAGTTTCAAAGTACTGTGATGGTGATGGCAAAAATGCTCATTTAGGGCTTCAAAACACGACTTCACAAAAAGTGAGTGTCGTCGTTTAGCTACACGATATCCATCCTGTGTGCTGTGGATACGGCTAACGTACCTATAATGATATGGAGCAGCCTAGTAGCAATATCTGTAGTTACAACCATCATACTTTAGGTTATGGTATGCCGTGCCATGGTGCATAGAATGAATAGAGAATTACCTCTGAATTAGCAGGTGGCAAAAATGTAATGCAATGTTAGAATAAATAAAATTACGGACCTATTTACGTTTCAATAGCGTTGAAAACATTTGAGGAAAAAAAATAATTAAACTATATATTACTGATTGTGTTGGTTTTCGTCATTTTCATGCAGAAATCTTACATATTATACTTGTCATAATCAAACAGAGGTGTGCTTTTACCAATAAACCGTTTTCTCCATTGAAAGAATACAAAACTGCAGACAATAAAAGTTGGACATAAGTCATCTGACTATAACAAAAGTCTTGTTTTTTAGCCACAAAAGTAGGACAGAAGCACTTGACACTGTATAATTTACCTTCAGCACTTGGGAGTTTACTCCTTTTCCAGTAGGCTGAGCTGATAGCTCTTCCGGTAGATGACATATTACACCAGTTCTGTGGTCATGCCCAGGCTCCATCTCTCCAGTTCTTTGTTCAGTCACAAATCATTCTGTGGGCTCCCTTAAGTGCATCTGTGTTTGTTAAGTGCCCAGACCATAGACTGTGGTGTTAATCCAATTTACCCTTAACATTTTTTTGAGCAGTTGCCATGTGGTTGGGTGGTTAAAGGAGGATAGTGACACACCTGGGAGAAAATGAAATAATTCTCCCAAGGTACAGGAAAGGGATGAGCTCGAAACAAACAACTCAAGAGGGGATGAAGATGGGCTGTGAGTGCTGTTACCTGTCCCTGTAGTCGTTTACACTCTCTCAAACACATAGAGGAGGACACACTCATGCACACTTCGTCACATTTAGTGAGAGACAAAAGTCTCTCATTAAATTTTAATGGCAAGCCTTTTTAGGCCAGCCCTATTGTCTTTCCCATTAAAGTCTCAGGGATACCAGTGTCTCTCAAGTGAACGGTGACAATAGACGGCCCTCATATGCTTTCCTCCCCATCTCTTGAGCAGGGAGACGGAAGTGGGATGTTATTATTATTTCATGCCTCAGAAGAGTCCAGTGCTCACTTTAGGGCTTGGTCACAGTAGTGGAGCATCCTGCTTAGGGAATGCTCTGAGAGGTGCTCTGAGTGCACATACATTGTTCACTTCAGGTTGTGTGCCATTTTCTTACGTGCCCCCTGAGCGGAAGAGAAGCGTTGTTATTTCAGCCTTGTTTGGCATGGTAAGACAAGAAAAGCATTTAGTTCTCCAGAGGAGGTCAAAGGTGACCCCCCGAGTAATGGACATCCAAAGCGTAAAGTCCTGCTCACATGACCCACGCAGAAAAAATATACACAAAATACGATCTAAATTACAGCCGTATGTGTAAAGTATGGCAAACTTTACAGCTGTGTTTATAAGCCTCGCGGCCATCGAGACCAAAGCCTGTGTGTAAAAGGGTGCGCAGGACTCCGAACAGAAACAGGTGATACAGGATTTCTTGGGAGTCTTTCTCTCAGTTCACAAATATAGAAAGATCTTTACTTTTATGGCCATTAATTAATCTCTACTTAAGTGTTTTACATAGCCACTAACTACATATTCTCAATACCAGAACTGTAAGACACTGTACTGCCAATGGAAGTCTATGATCACACCCACCTGGCAAATAAATCGCAGGCTAAAAGACTGACTTGGGAAATATTTAATGCAATGGAGGTAAGGAGCAAAGACTACTATATAAATAAACTTTTTCATGGTGCTGATGGGTTTCTGCCAGTTCTTACTTAAGTTGAGCAACTATTGGGCCTTTTTTACTTGGATAAAAACATCTTAAAAATCAAAGTTTCATCCAGTAAGTTGTCTTTGAAACCTCGCTGAGTATCTCACTATGGTAAGCACCCTCTGGAAGCATGGCAAGCATGGAAGCTCCACTAACACCACGTTTGTTAAAGACGAACCAATCGCTTCAAGGACACGGGGCCCCCCAACTGCCTTATAATAGTACCTGGCCCCACACCAGGCATTCCCGCTTTCTTACCTGTGAAGATCACAATAGGTCCTCAGCAGTCCTGGACCAAGATAAGCCATTAAAGTAGTCCATGCAGTGGATTTTTCTGGTTTTAAAGATTATCTATTACGCTCTAATTATATAGCGCCTGAGGAAACATATTCTTCTAATGGTGGTTAATATGTTCTCCTCACATATTTGGGTTCCCTGTATGAGACCAGTAGATAGAAATCCTGATCTTAGTACATCACAAGTTAGCATAGTGTTGGTCCCAAGTCTGGAAATATGGGATAGTAGTGTCACCAAAGGCATGCAGGTTAAAATCTGTGCCAATTCAGTTTGCTGGTTATTGGCGTTGGCTCCCAGTAAATCAATAACCTCCACGGTTGAAGGCAAAACTTCGGTACTCTGAATGGCCACTCAAGGCTTGATTTTTTTAAAAAAAATCTGTTTTTGAATAAGGTAGCACAGTGGTGAAGTGATTAGCACCATTGCCTCACAGCAAGACAGTCCTGAGTGTTGCTTCCCTATCTGGAAGCTTTCTGTGCAGAGTTGGATGTTATCCCTGTTGTTTCGTGGGCTCTCTACGGGTACTCCAGTTTCTTCTCATAGTCCAAAGACATGCAGTTAGTGGGGCTGGCTTATCTGATCAATGTAAAATTGCCCATAACTGTGAATAGTTGTCTGTCTCTCAGTGTTAGCCCTGCATCAGGCTGGTGATCTGTCCAGGGTGTACCCCGTCTCTCGCCCTATAGTAGGTTTAAGAGAATGGATGGATGAACATATGAATTAATTTCATTTTCTGATAAAACGTTAGCAATTTTGTACAAAGTGTCATGTTTACATTTTTTTGGAAGGAGATGGGGAAAACAGGGCCAGATACATGTAAGTAGCACAAACAAAAGCTACTAATTTGTCCTTTGTGTCTTTTGCAGGAAATCTGTAAAATGTTTTATTTGATAAGTTTGGCAGGAAATTTCCCCATAGGTTTGACTCAGTTTCCTTTGGCCACTTAAATGTTACCATTTTATGGATAATGGTGTTTATTTTGTATCATGTCTATCTAATCAGCAGCCTCTCTCTCATTATAACCTTCCTCCTCTCTTCCTCATGTCAGAGCCTCTTACAACATACATTTTCTAAAAACAAGTCACAGACTGATTCAGATTATCCATATGCATGGATAAAATTAATGTCATAAACACCTACTATACTGTGCCTGCTTAAATTACAAGACAATTAAATACTTTAATTGGAAAGGGACTGTTATTTGCCTCCGAAAGTCCCCTTTTTATACAGTACCAGTACTCCAGAGCATCTGATAAAACTTTAATGATGTTTACATCTGATTACTTGGGAGGCTATTAAAGGCATTCTGTTCATTAGACCACCCCTTTAATTGAATTCCTGGAATATGTGTAAGCTACAAGGGAAAATGGCATTGTAAGGTGTAACTGGTGGTTTAAAATGGTTTAAAATGTCTTCTGGTGTTGTATGAGTGTGCCCGTAGCTGTCTATGCAGACTAATCACTGGGTTTCATGGCTACTGATATTATTAAAGGTCCATATTTAAGTTTCCAGATATCTTTGGCCTTTAGAATAAAGTGTATTTATTCAGATGTAACACAATGTGAAGGATCATGTTATTATTATTCATCTTTCCAGACGTTATGCATCTTGTCCCACACATTTAAACGCGGGGCTAGATAAAATTCTGCTTAAGGCTTAAAGGAGAACCCGATTCACTAATTTATAATAACTGATACATAATTTAGCTAATTTATTTACACTATAATTATTATATTTCTGTTTCCTGCTGTGACTACAACCAAAGATGGTTACTGTCTTGACCTGTCGGCTTCCAATTTTTGATTTCCTCTCGTGTGTAAAGGTAGCACTTGATTCTTTGGTTTAAAAAGACAAGATTGCAAACATAAGCAGGACCAGTAATAAAATGCCACACGTTACCTTCTTTTTTCCTTTTGTCTTGGCCAGAGGAATCAAACTACAGGTTTAAAAATCAACACCAGAAAACAGATTTGACCGAGCCTTCAGTTTAATTCTGAATTATAAATGTATGTATGTATTCCTCAGTTACAACCTTTCAGCGGCCGTTGTTTAGGAAGTCGGGATTGTTAGGCGCTTGCGCGTTCTGAAGACGTCTGAGGGTATAATTAATGAAAAATAGACTAGCTGTGACCTTTGAGCAAAGTGATTGACACAGATAGACAGTTACAATCTTTTAACCTTCAGAAATGTCAAGATAAACCTAAACCTTGTGGCTAGGCCCACTGACACCTGGCTTCCCTGCTCTCTCAGCCTGCATGCCACAGTATGAGTCTCCTTATGTTTACTATCACCATATTGATTTGTTTGTGAAGAGGCTGTGGTGCCTATTAAATATTCAGAGCTTGTTTTTTTTCCCTCCCCTCTTTCACCATCACTTTATACTAAAAACCAATTTGTCTCCTTGACTCTTTGTAAGTCGTCTTCAGCTTACAAGTTGTAGAAACATGAAGGCAAATCCTTTCCAACATTAATTTTTAAATCTCTATTCTTTTGAATCTCTAAATCCCTTTAGCTCCTTTGGCAGTTAGCTCATTTTGTCTGAAGCGGTGCTTCAAATAATAATGTGAATAGCCCCCACACACTTACACTTCTGATAACTATCACTGTCTGCATTGTTACTCTGTACTCTGAGGTAGTTCATAGGAGGGACTATCCCGTCCACTCTTGTAATTGATTCTTAGGATCACGGTTTTGATTTTTTCATAGTGAAAATATCAAAGACTGAAGATATCACAGCCAGAGTCAACTTCATCCACACTTCTGTCAGACAACTCAAATTTTCCTCATATTGATTTTAGAGGGCGGCAAAACTTTTCCCTTTTTCTGCTTGTTGTTTGTTGTTTTGTTTCAACCGAACATTGTTAAAACAGTAGAAAAAAGTAGCTGAGGCAGATTAAAGCGCCCCTTTTTTTAAAAAAAAAACAACTTTTTTTTCCCTCATTCTTAATTCCGATGTTCCCAGTAGAGCGGAGACTGACATCTTTGCTGCCGTCTGAGTGATTAGGTGTGGCTGCGGAGGCCAGCTTCCTACCCCCGTCTTCAGCAGGTCCTAATTTCATGTGAGTAGCTGAAAGGATGTGTTTGCGTTTATTTGCGCCTTTTATGTCAAAAAACTTCAAAGGCGCCCCTCTCCTCTTCACCTATCATCAGTGACAGATAGCGTACCCTGGGAGAGAGAGTGAATCAGTATCTTTCTTTATTTATTTGCTCTCCATCAAAGATGAAATACATCATACACTGCACCCCACCTGCCACCCCCTCCCCTCCCCTAAAAAAAGTAAAATAAAATAAAGGAGCAGGAAGCTGATATTAAGAGGGCTGCAGGTGAGGGGAGTCCGTTAATATGTTAATGTAATCCTCCTGTTAGGTGTCTCCAATCCCCCGAAGATGGGCAGTAATCAGTTTGTTCCTGTCTGCTGGCTTTCTGGGAGGGAAAGGCGGCACTAATCAGAAGTGGCGTAGCACTCGCTATGCCAGGCAAAGGGGAGGGGAGTGAGATGACACCTCATGGATTTATTACCTCCCAATCTCCATCCCAAGCTGGGAGAATCCTGCATAAAATCGGCAAAATAAATAAAGCTAACCACCATGTTAACCAAAAATGGCAAATGAGAGCCTAGGAAGTCTGAATCAAGAGAAGCTCAAACTACTCGAGTGGTGCCTTTGTGCTTTCCAGCTGTGAGTGTATGCATTAAGATCTGCTTTCATGGTCACTGTGCCTTCTTATTTGATATTACCCCTCTCTACACTTACCCGAACATTTACATGTTTGTTTAGCATGGTAGAGGAAGGATACAGTATTAAAGCAGTTAAAAAATGAAGTGTTTTAAGCTAGTTACTGTTTTCATTATTGATTTAACTACTGCGTCATACAATACTGTGCAAAAGTCTTGCACCGCCACACCTTCCTATATTTCACTTCTAAGGAGTCAGACTTTCTTGTATTTTTTTCAAGTGTTCTTGAAAAATAGTTCTCTGGGCTTTCTGAAGATATTCCATAATTTTTCTTTGGACATTGGCTGCTTTTACACTAATTTTAATCCTAGGTCATGTAACTGGAAATTTACACTGAAATTATTTTTGTTTGTTTGTTTCTTAAGCCACTTAACATCGACCTATGTATCAGTCGAACATGAAAAAGTCCCTTAATACATGAACCAGTGTTGTGCCTGAACATAATAGACAACTTAGGAAAGAACCAATTTTAAATTCTTTCTTTAAACACTCTGTTATTAGAAGCTTCTTGCAAAAAACACACACGTTCCCATTTTTTTTTAGCTAAATCATTAAAAAAATACCACAGATGACGATAATAAAATAGTATTTTTGCTCAAATAAAGTATTTTCTTGGTGTACAGTGTGTTCCAGAGATGGGCAGTAATTTGTTACAAGTAATCTGGTTACTGAGTAATGAGTAAAGTACGGCATTACTATTGCAATTAAAGTAATTAGATTACCGTTACTTTCCTGTAAGCATGCAGCGTTACTAAACCGTGATTTTTTTTTGTGAGTGTGTCTCCTGACAATGACATAAGCGTGTGCGACGTCCGTGGTAACAGACTGCGTATCAACAATGGATAATATGGAGTGTGGGAGACAGTACAACCACGCAGCGTTTAAAGCTTGGAAGTACTGACATTACTTTAAGTTTGATTCCGTAAAAAGTGACAAAAACAAACTTTTTTCCAGTGTGAAAAATTAAACTTAAATTAAACAATCTGCGCAAGCAGCTAGCACGCTGCCACGGGAATTTGAAATTCACAGAAAACCCCCGTATTCTGCAGGGTGGGCTATTTATATGGATACACTGTAATAACATGGGAATGCTTGGTGATGTTAAAGTCCTGTTTGTGGCACATTAGGTGACCATGGTGGCCATTTAGAAGTCGGCCATCTTGGATACAACTTTTGTTTTTTCAATAGGTAGAGGTCCATGTGACACATCAAACTTATTGGTAATGGTCACAAGAAAAACAATGGTGTGCTTGGTTTCAACGTAACTTTATTCTTCATGACAATGAAACACACTGCAGGTACAGTAAGGTGAAATCTAGATAGAAAAAACCTGCAATGGAACGCTATTAGCCATTAATGGGCCTCCTTAGAGCCTGGTCTTCAGCATTATTGAAACAGTGTGGGATCATCATGACAGAATGGAGGTAAAGGGCAGCAAAGATCTAAAGAAGAGCTTCGAATATCCTTCAAGATGGCTTAAGTTTTTTTTTTAAAATTTCCTGAAGACCACTTAAAGCAATTACAATAATGCTTGCCTTAGAGTGTTCGGAGTGTTTAGAAGAATAAAGGTGGTGATAACAAACATTCATTTTCAAGCTCATCAGAATTTTACAAACTATTTTATATTAAATACTCAATTCAAAATGTGTTTGTACACATTTTAGTAAGTTGCTGCAATTTTTCTTAATTTTCCTGTCAAAATATAAAGAAATGAGGGGTAGTTCAAAAAACTGCACTGTATTACCTCATTACCTGTACAAGTATAAGCAACACACAGGAAAATAATGCTTTGGAAGCTATGAATGCAATTTTCCTTCTATTTGTTTAGTTTTAGTTTGCATTACATGGGATGATATAACTCCACATTATGTAGTCTGGTTGTTAGGCCATGCCCCCTAATAAGTTTAGCAATTGAGCTTCACATTAAGGCTTTGACCTTTCGATGTAACTAAACTGGCCTTTTCACCCAAAGACATACACCTTTGACCTGTGTCATTCTCACTGCTCTGAGCACAGGTTATGAATTTAGTATTGATTATATCTTCCCTTAAAGACGTTAAGATATTGAACTGTTTTCAGTTTACGGAGGATAGAATTGATTATAATTTTAATGAAGCATCTGTAGACTATATTTCTGAATGCTTTATAATACAATCAGATTTTGACTCTTTAACTTATTCTAAGTTACAATGAATTTGTATGTCATTTTTCATCCTGATTTTTCTTATTGATTTAGAATCTATGCAAATCGGTAATAAGTAGAGAGATGTTCCTCCTGTAACGATAGTGGTGTTTGATTGAGTTTAATTCTCTTCTTTGTCTAAATGTGTTTTCATCCGTGTGTCAGTTTTACATTTATCTGTCTATGTTTAGGCAGTGGAGTCATCTAAGCAGTACGTATGTGTCTCTGTATGTTTGCACTACTATGTGTGCACACATTGTAAAGCAGGATGGTGCAGCAAAGGTCAGTGCGATGAGTTCAAGAATGACAGGAAACAATGAACCTTCCTAGGTCCAGTAAATTAACCTGTGTCATGGGCACCTCATCCGCACTGATCAATACTGAACACTTTGCTTTCAGAAAATGAGGGTCATCCTCCTTGGGCCTGAGCCTCCTGGGGGATGGACAGGAACGCTGATAAAACAATCACCATAAAGAGGTTCCAGACATGCAGCTAAAGAGGGCTCCTTCAGTGTCAGCCTGTGTGCTAAGAACCACTTGCTCTCCTCCAGCCCTCGTACCACTGCTAGCTCTGCTCTGACAGCGGCACGGTCGATAAAGTGGATTTGAGATATAAATGTTTCCCAAAGCCCTCTCCATCACTTCAAGACACCTACAGGCCGGTTCACAGCGACTCAGAGGGAGGCTCTATTCCACTGTCTCTGTCACCCACCTCTCAGAACAGGCTGTTTTGAACATTAGTCCCATAATCTAGTATGCTATAGGTACGACACATAATCTCTGACTGCTTTGGTACTTACTTTTATCTCTTAGCAAATTTCTTGAAATAATTGGACATCTTAAAAATGTCCTCTGAGACTAACATGCTTGGGAGCCACTGGTGTCTGATAAGATGTCTTGAAAACTGAAAAGTAGGTGCGAGTAGAAGTTCTATCCAGCAGTACTTCATCATTTAGCCATTCTAGCATCGTGCAAGAACCATTAAATGTCTGATGTGGGAATACCTTGTGTTACCAGTTCTGCGGTAAAACATTATCAACATTCACCCATACACATGAACCCCCCCCCCCCAAACTCACAGACACACACACACACACAGTGAAAACAAAATTCCTGCTTCTTGCATCTTGAGGAGTATTTTTCCTTTCTCGGTTACGCATACAGTATATTAAAATGTACTTCTGCTCTTTGTATGTTATAACTTTGCTCTTCTCGGTTGTCTGAAAGACCAACAACAGCACAAGCAAGAGTATCTGCACCACATATTTGGTGCACTGCCTCCATCTGGTAACAGAGGTCCTGTGCAGTTCTGTAGCTACCTGCGGTCTGCCATCGCATTGCCAACCAAGAACCACATTCAGTTGCTAATATTCTGGGGGCTGTTTCTCTGACTCACCCTACTATCACTCACAATGTAACTACCACATATCCTTAACTCCATAAGACCGAGAGGAACAGAGAATGCTCTTTCCACCAGTATACTGCAATACTCCTAATTGTCACTGCATGATATGCAGTGACAATATGCATCATAAAAACTTAACTCACAGGTTACATACAGATTGGTGTTGGTGTGCCAGCATAAAGAGCTAATTCAGTTGTATATGTAGAATATAGGGATCTAATACTCAGACATACTGCAGACATTCATCTTAATCTTAATTTTTGTTTTTTTGAAGACAAAAAACGGCTGTCAATTTCTGAAATGCGGTAGACTGGTATCCATAGCATTTTTTGGTAGATTCTCCCAACAGAGACGCAAACGTGCGGTGAGACACACATGTACTCAGTCACCAAGGCCTCCTAACCTCAGTTTGTGGTCGCTGCTGGCTGCCCAGAGCATATTAAAGGCTTACGTAAAGAGAGCTGGAAACTAGTTGGGGCTGGCCCATTGGCCCGGGGAAAGTGCTTGGAGCAGCAGATGCAGCGGCGGCTCGGGGAGCCCTTTTTCCATTAGGAGTCATTTCCAGGTCCACCCGCAGCCGGTGACAAAGTGGTCTCCGCGTCTTCATTTTCTGCTGATCCTGTGTGAGCCGCAGGGAGGGAGGGACTGTCATCAGTTACTTCGGCCGTCGCCTCCTAATTGCAGCCAACTGTCGATGCATGCATTTGGACCTATTTCAGGGCTACATTATTTATTGGGAGAAAATATTGTATTGATTTTGGATAGCGTGGTGAGGTATAAGTGATGTTTCTAAAGAGCTGACAAGACACTCTATAAACTTTTATAACAGTGTCATATCTGTAATTAACACATTTGATTATAATGTAGAAAAGAGAGTGACTGCAGGGAATCAGTCTTGTTATCACAGCACTGCTGGTCACTAAATCAGTCACAGAAATCATTTGGCCGCTTGTTAACCCAAGAAATGAAACATAACTAAAAACAAAAACCCCAAAAAGCAGGGGATCGGTTATCACAGTATTGTATCTACAGCCAGAAGAAAGTGAAAGGTATTTAATTATTTCTAAAGAAAAAGAAAGCCACAGTTTAACATATAAAAGTAAGCACTACTGACAGTCAGAGTCCAAACTTAACACCTGAGTAGATTTTCCATTTGGCGGGCAAATCTCAGAAGGCAACCGTCCAGCAACACTGGCAGGTAAACATTTGCTCTGAAATAGTCATATAATAAAAATATGCGCTGAGAAATCTTTCTTTTACACTTTTGTCTGATCCTGACCAGCCATCTAACAAGACCTTTAACCAAGGAACAAACACTATACAGTCATAGACATTCAAGACTTTTATAGCTGTGCAAAGAAATGGGTGATTGCTGCAGACAACGAGGAGCCTGACGACTCTGACAATTTTTTTTGCTTTATCTTTAACTACTTTTAATAGAAAATGCATTACTTGGGCAAAGGTTTGGGGTCACTTAGACATTACACCTACAGAAGGTGTTTGGAACTGAGAAGTGACGGCATGAAAGTCCCAGCGCACAGTTTCCGTGCTGATGTTAATGCCAGAGGGGGTTTGAAACTTTGCAGTTATTGAGTCAGCAGAACGCTGGTGACTTTTTATTTGCCTCCTCACTCAGCAGCCCTGCTCTGTAACTTCATGTGGTCTGCCAATTTGTTGCTGAGTTGCTCTTGTTCCACTCTGCAGTAATACCACTTACAGCTGATCTGTAGGAGGAATATCTATCAGGGAAGAAATTTGTTGGAATGACGGCAACCTGTTGCAGAACTGAGCTCAAATTCAATGAGCTCTCCAGAACAAACCATTCTTTCTCAATTGTTTGTAAAGAAAAACTAAATGGGATTGAAAATAAGTGAATTTGAGAGGTGTGGCCCGATGCCACGCGTTCAGTAGCATTTTTAGATCAAGACTTGATGAGCCTGAACTGATTAATCTGATGAATATTTATGTGGCTTCTCTAATGTTGAGTTTAACCTAACTATGTGGTCATGTTATTGCTTGGTTTGTAATTTTACTTGGTTGTTATGTGGTTGCAAGGTTACATAAAGTGGTTGCTCAACTTCCGATCCTGTGTTTGCAGACGGGAAGACCTAAGAGTTCATGTTTTTTTGTGACATTCATTGTTATCTCCACTAAATGTACTCACAATTTTAACCCATCTGAAAGGACTGATGAGCTTATGACACGGTCATGCTACCATTGTTTATCCACAATGCTACTCCTCATATAGTATCAGTCAGAATTTAATCAGACTGAAAGTTGCATAAAAGTGATCTTTTAGTGGCTCTTCACCCAAATTACCCTCAAGGTATGTATTGCGTTTGTCGTTTTACAGGAAAAAACCTTATAATTGTGATGTAGTGTGAGCTGGATGTGTGCCATTGTGTCTTTGACCACCTGGTTTAAATTTTGGTTGTTACAAAAAAGGCTTGTCCAGTTGATTGTCATGCAGTGAAAACAGTGATTTGGAACATTAGCGTGGTTTATTCGTCTTATTAGGTGTCTACCAGTAAGTTACGTCTTATTAAAAAAATAAACTATGCCCATTATAACCCACCAATCTATTTTTTTTCCAATAGGCTTTAGTATTTTAAGAAACATATAAAAGGCAACTTAACACCCCCTCACACACACCCCCATCCCCAAGTGCAACGTGTGAATAAAAAAATAGTTCAGCAACAGCAGAACTCACACTGCATTCACTGTTTGCGTTTCAAAGAGCTCAAACATTTAAGCACTTTGTTATGCCATGTGTTTGAAGGCCTGTCAGTCAGCTGAAGAGAGAGTCCAGGTTGGAACTTGGTGTGTTTTGCTCTTTGTGAAAGCGCTGCCACGCGCTGTGAACTATTTGGAAACTAAAAATGTTCCTCGGTGCATGGATGTTTCTTAAAGGTCTGTTTTGTTTGGCCCTTTCGAGTCAACGCATCACAAGCAAGGCAGCTTTAGAGAAAGTGAAAGAAAGGCTTTCACGTTGGGTTGCAGGGCTTCAGCATGTCATGAAATAATCCATTCCTAAAACAGCTCACTGTATTAAGAATTCATAGTGTTTCCTTATAAGGTTTACAATAATGCTGCCCGCTTTGCTTCAACAATTGACGACTAGCTTTGTGCTGCTCTCAGCACCTTACCATAAAGGTGCTATTTTATATATTATATGAACTCATCACTTTGCACCTTATGCTGAATGTGATTGTGATTTCTTTTTTCTTTTTATTGTTTTGCACTGTACTGACTTGCCGTGCCTTTTAATTCCTTCCAGTTGATTCCGATTATAGAAATGTGTTCGCGATCCCTTTCCAATGCAGTGACCTCATTAATTGTAAAGACCCCCGGTAGATGTGTGAGCACATTAGAGCTGTTTAGCGGTGGAACGGGGCAGTGAGGTAAAAGGCTTCATTTCGGCACCAGCCGTGGGCACTCCAGGAGTCCCGAAAAGAAAGGAAAATGAAAAAAAAAAAAAAGAAGAGGAAAGACAGAAGGCTGCTCAGCATATTGAAGATCAGTCCAGCGTTCATAATGAAACACATACATGTGGGGAGTGACACGCATAATCCGCCTCTAATCTTTTCAGACGTTTTAACGAGGCTGACAAGTCACGTAAAATCAAAGCAGCCTCGCCATAAAACACAGCATATAATAGTTAGCACAGCTTTATTGTAAGAAAAAATAAATCACATTTTTACCGAAAACACAACTGTTTGCCAAACTACCACTTTCTTTTGGTTTACAATAGTTTTCAAATAAAACAAGGCCGG
Source organism: Hemichromis elongatus (assembly GCA_015108515.1). Taxonomy (NCBI): domain Eukaryota; kingdom Metazoa; phylum Chordata; class Actinopteri; order Cichliformes; family Cichlidae; genus Hemichromis; species Hemichromis elongatus. The sequence continues at coordinate 56,051 of VUQR01036684.1, forward strand.
CTTTCAGAGGCGAGGGAGGGCAAAGACTTTGTAAACCACTTTCTCCCTGCCTTTCCCTTTTTCAATAAAGACCCTGTGCCTAGAATACCTGCGATGTTTGATTCCATGTAATTGAAACAAGGCGAGAGCGGTTCCTTGCCAGCACATGGCCTCGCCATTTAAGGTAATGTTTGCGCTGCTAAAACAGCTAATGAATCCAAGTCTTGGGAGCTGGCACAGCGACTCCCCTCACCAGGGCCTGAAAACGCCTCAGGATGCTGTCCCCTTCCCTTCCACGCAGCTGTGAAAAGTTTAAAAAGCCCGACCTCATAACATGAAACGGTGAGGGCGAATACAACTACAATTAAAAGTGGGGAAAAAAATATTACTTTGGCATCCTGAGGTCATTATCCGCAGTTTATTGCCATTTGTACAGTGCTTTTATTTTGCTTTATATGAGGAGGATTGGGCTTTAATTGCAGCATTTGCTTGTTTTTCCTTGCAGTGTTTTTAATTTCTGAATACTTGTATGCGTCAGGGGGGAAAAAAAGTATGTGTACCTTCAATGAACCCATGAGTTCCCCAAACATAGTGATGTGTCCTATCTTAAAATCTCCTCTCCTGGGATTCCCCACAGAGCTCATGACAAGGGGAGCAGCAGAATATGAAGCGCTTCGAAATATTAAACTCATAATTGGTGCTAATTTAATTGCGGGATAGCCTGTAAGTCTAAAGTCTGTTTTTACTCGCTGACCCATGAAAGAAAGGCAAGTCTGTGATTTTTTTTTTTTTTTTTGTTATTGTTGCTGTGTTTTCTTTCGACCAAAAGATGAATTGTATATTTTACTTTTTTAATGCAGCAGAAAGGATAAACAATCAGCTGATACGATAAAGATCTTTGGATCAGAAATCCTTATTGTTCCCGTTAAGCTGTCAAACCCGAATATTTGCATTTTCTACTGTTTATTTAGATTTATGGAAAAATAACCTGAATTCCATACATTGCTTTTTATGTGATCACATCCAGCTGTGCCCTGTGTTTAAATACAACTCGTTTCTCCCGGCTTTTCGGTGATGAAATGTAATACAACGCAGACTCACTCCACACAGGACCCGACCACATTCGCCCAACAGTACAACAATTACATCTGTCCTAGGAATTAAGAACACATTTGAGACCACAAGCCACAAATACATTTCAGAGGAAATGCTACTTTTCAGCCACACCACCTTTCTTGTGTGGCTTGCTCGATTGAGCCTTTCGAGAGAAGGTCTTAATCCACTAACTAGACCAGAGAACACCCTAACTGGCCTAATCCGGAGGCTCTCTGGGGCTCTCCCAGGTACTGAATGACTGATTGTTGGAGATGGATGCTATCTGGTGCCGTGCAGTTCCACTGGGCATTTAAACAACATTAATGTTGCTGGATAGGCAGAGAGAGGGAGCGCATTATGAACTATGAATGATGGTCTCATGACAAATCAGCGCGTGCCATGACAAATGTGCATTTTCACATCCTCTCTGGTTGCTTCTGTCAGCAGAGATGACAAATATAGCTACTGTGTTTGTATGCGGGGGGAGGCTGAAGCATGACTGCTGAGTGACAGCAGCTGCCCGTTTCTGGTAATTTGGCTGGATTCTTCAAATATAAAGCAAACTTATGGATTTATTTTTGATTTAATAACATTTATTTACACCCGTCCAAATCAGACAGTAACAGTGATGTATGTATGATAGTGAGATCAGCATCAGATGATTGATCAGTTCATTTCATTCTTTCTTGTGCCCTAAAGAGTCACATAAAGCTGTGCTGACAAAGCTCATTTTAATTTGATTGATTCTAATTAAGCATGACAACATGTAATATTTTAATCAAGCTGCAGATTATTTAATTAATTACACAATTTAACAATTTTTTTAGCATCTTCGTGGCCACCTGGATGTGGTACTGTCTGTACAGTCGACTCACATTCGTAAATATCTTAGAGCTTATGAATCATAAACAATTCCAAATGTTACTGTCTTTATGTTTTCACTTAGGTTGTCAGTATGCCATGCAGTGTTTTGATTTTTTGCTTTTAACATTAAAGTTACAAAGGTTGTAACAGCCTAATAACTTTTTCTTGACTTTGAAACACTAAAAATAGAAGAACAGGATAGTTTTTTTTTTTTTTTTTAATTCAAGCAGATATGACATAGAGATAGATTCAGAGTTTGGAGCAAGTCTAAGCTTTGTGGGATTATATCCAAGAAATTCCTCCCTCCAAGGTTTCAGTTCCCTGTAAAATATGTCTATATCCTGCGCTCAGAACTCATTAGAAGAGCGTGTACCCACTGGAGTGTGCGTGCCCTTGCAGAGCTCAAGTCTTACGAGCAACACTGATGTAATTAGAAATTGGTTCACATAGCACATTATCGCGGTCTTTTCTTTGTGAACAAAGCAGCGAGCACAACTTCATCCGACATCACAGTCCAAGTCATTTTACTTCCAATTTATTTATTTTTGAAAATGTTTTAACTGATTCGAAACAACAATTTGGATAATAAAAAGGTACACAAACTGCTGGAGCATAATTGAGCAAAGCAATATTGGACCCTAATTAAATTACACCCCTCCCCTTTCATATCTAAGTGATAATCATCGCAAAGATTCACATGCCCATTTGCTAATAGATATTTTGAAGTTATTAAAGTAATCAGCAGCAAAGGAAATCCATTCGAAATTGATTGTAGAATATGCTGATTGAGGCATGGTATTATTTGGAGGTTGAGTCCAGTGTGGGAGTGATCATTAAGAGATCTGCTAAATGAATGGGAATTATCCTTATTCTGGAGAGGGGGCTTACAGGAATGAGGGCTTCTCACTGAAACAGACCTTAATTAAGAGCTCTGGAGTTATTATCAAGCAAAAGGTCTGTGATGTAGTGTGATTGAAGTGAAGTTACCTGGATACGGTATCAGATTCAGTATTTTTTTTTTTATCAGTTTGAACTGAGGAACAAATGTATTTCCAAAACTTATTTTTTTCAGTGTGAGTCCTTGAGGTTTTCTGTGCTTTCCATGGTTAAAATGCCCGCTTATTTTATTTGCATGCAACCTTTTCTGTTGCCTCGATCTGGGTTAAAAATCAATTCTGATTAGCCCGGTAATATGATTATGTGCTTTTGGAATTGACGTTTTGCTTTTAATCCACTCAATGCCATTTAGGTATGAAACCATGCATTCCTTCACACTAAATCACATTAATACTTAATCATCCAGAATGAGGGAGAAATTCAGTTGGTGACAAACTCGGTTCAAATTATTGGTTGCTTTTCCAGTTTTCTCTCAACACTGAAAAGTGTTTTGGACTGATTTTTTTTATTCTTTTAATCTGAAAATTTGTTTGTTTGTTCTAAAGTAATGCCTCTAGATTAACCTTTAATTCATTTTAAATTTTCTAGTCATAATTTTCATCACTCAGACGGCTCACACATGGACTCTATACTCAGAACAATTATTTTTTGGGGTTTTTTTTTTGCTCTACTTCACAGCACTTTGCTATCCAATGTGTGCCTTTCTCTTATTTTTGTATATAATTCTCTTGCTTTGTATATTTCCCTGTTGATTTCTATAGTTCTTCAGTTTTCTATTTATTTCTGCTCTCTACTATTTATATTTTATTCTTGTACAGTTGGTATGGAGCACCCACAATTTCTTTGTATATGTACAACGGCAATACAGGGCTATTCTATTCTATTCTATTCTATTCTACCGTTCTATTCTAACTTAGGTAATTTAGCTGTCTTGTAAGAGTGGTGATTAGAAAAGGGGGCGGGGCATAATGTAGGTTAATGAAGTGGTTAAAACTGTGCAAAACAACTGGGGAAAATATGTAATTCTAATGACTCATTAAAGCAAAGTGCAAAATCAACACATAAAAAAAAATACGAAACAATCTGCTCACCACAAGTAAAAACAAAAACAGCAACACACATTTATTGTTCTCTGAAGAACACAGATGCACAGATGCTTTTTTTTTTTAACACAGGAAGTCCAGATGAGCAAAATGGGCAGGAAGAGGAACAAAAAGCAACTGTAGGCATACAATCCAGCCAATTGAGGGCTGTAATTCTGGCCTATTTTATACCCACCTAATCACATGCTCAAATAGATTCTGTGAAACCCCATCTCCCTTTGAAGACACTCCCACCACTCATGTGATCTGATTAGTATTTTACATGAGATACCAGCCCGGGCAAATTATGAGGGCTGACCAGAATGTTCCAGTCATTTGATGGGGTGGAGATTCACTGAGGTGGAATCATAATTTAGGGCATTTAAAGACAGACCTCTGGATCAGTGGCTCCCATAATGCAGTGTAAAAGAAAAAAAAAAAACACAGTGGCCCATTTAATGCCTACCCAAGAGTGATTTTTGTCTAGTTTGGCTTTGCCTGCTCCAGTGCAGTGATTAGTCACTAAAGCCTGGGAGGAAATCTTATTTTAATCTTTCTTTTTTGACCGTTTATTTTAGAAGATTTTTTTTAAAGAAAACATTTCTTTTATCTCTATTTTTCATTTCAAAAACTAGATGATTACACACTAAAAGATAATACATATTGTATCATCTTATGTAAAAACGGCGTGAAAAAAACGTTGCTTTTTTGTTTAAAGGGAGTTTATTTATTGGTCAAAGGATAAGGCAATGCAAAGCACCACACAATGGAAATTTATTTCAAGTTTTCTTGTGCAGACAGGATAGACGGAGATTGTTGATCCAGAAGAGGGTGCCATAGATCAGAATCCAAGTGTACGCTTCCTTTCCTTTTGCATTCCTTTCTATCATAGTGCTGTTGGGCAGCACACACATACACTCACACACAGATCTGATCAGCTAGGGTAACATGCTCCTTTTCTTCTCAGAGTTCATAACCGTCAGCTCCTAATTCAGCACAGCGCAGCAGCGTTAATTATCATCTAGGAGAAAGGGAAGCAGGGGGCCACGCTAGGAAGAGCTATTGAGAAAATAGGAAAAGTGCATTTTAGCTGTGAGGGAAGTAATTATGCTTTTATCCGCAACAATATATATTTCTATTTTTCTCATTCTATCCTCTCTGTCTCTCTCTTTCTCCTCCAAACCAGTGTGTGTACTCTCCCGCAGGACCTAGGTGAGGAGTTATTTCTGCATCTGGCTTGAGGTTCCACTGAGCTTTTACATAATCAAATCAATATTGCTATGATTCACCCTCTGGCAACGACTGCCTCGTGCAAGTTTCACTGGTGATGTT
>VUQR01036684.1:61319-73079 GCA_015108515.1 Hemichromis elongatus
GGGGGCAGCTTAAAAAAAAAAAAAAAAAAAAAAAAAAGACAGAGTGAGAGAAAAAAAACCCCTTAGTTAAAAATCTCTCGGCTATTGATTTCTTGCCTTGTTGGTCCTCTACCTACCACCCGGCTTCTCATCGTCCTGCTTTTCCTCCCTCCCTCCTTTGTTGTGTCCTCCGTGTTCCATGTGTAATATTTCAGTCAGGTAAATAAAGAAGTGGTCCAACAGTGAGGTGGGGTGTCGGGCCAAGGAGGGGCCTGAGGTGTGGCGAGGTTTCTCTGCGAGGAAGGCAACCCGCTGTGTGATCCATCCTGATAAGATGACGGGCTATAGACAGGAGGAGCAGTGCACCAAGTGAAATCCTCAATAAAAGCAAATATGACAGCCATATATTGAAAAGAGAAAACACACACCCACCGATACCGCAAAGACAAAGCCGTCGGAAATACTACGGTGGAAGAAGGATCTCGGTGCTAGTGTTTCACTCGTTATTGAACTGCGCGGTGGAGAAAAGGTGCAGATGTCGTTACGCAGCCCCGAGACGACACGAATAGTAGCACAACTGGCAACTTTCGTACATGGAAAAATTCACAGAGCCGAAAAGAAAATAAACCAAAAATTGGAATAAACTTCCGCTGAGTCTCCGTGAGCCAAAACGAGACTTATCGAAGCAATGCTCTGAGTGGTGAAACCCAGATTCACTGTGAGGTTGTGTTTTGCAGTTTAGGAGAGAGGAGTGGAGATATTCAGATGTCATCTAAGGTAATATTCACTGGCTTTATCCTGTTATATCTCCACAAATCATGCCCAAATATGACTTATTTAAGAGAACTTGAAGCTCCTTCAGCCTTTTCATCTTGATACACTTGTGCTGTCTGGACAAGTTCAGTGCGGTCCTGTTATTTGCTGCACCAGAACATAAATCCTTTCCCTTTGTCACTTTGATCAGCCCTCTCTTCCTTTCCTCAAGTGTCCGTGAGGAATGTGAGAGAGGGCGGGGGACAGTCCGTGGAGAGGGAGCACAGGGGTGAGGTGACAGGAGGCGAATGGAGGAGGGATGAGACTGTGTGTGTGTGTGTGTGTGTAGAAGGGGTGTACATAGCACATATCGCATCGCATTGATTCGGTCCATTTGGTGGACTGAACATGAACCCAATAATCAGATCTTGCTTAAGCATGCGCTTCCTCAGTAATTGACTCTCGCGTATTGATTAAGATGTTGATGTGTCCCAGTCCTGCTCCTGTGCTAATGCAACTGAGAATGAGCCTGACCTCCCCCACTCTACTCTACTCCACTCGCACACTGACACCAACACTGACACACAGACACATGACACACACACACACACACACATACATGCATGAACAGTCGCACACGTACACAGGGAGGCACACACTGCCGGAACAACGCTGTCATTGGGCTCAGTCTAATAGATAAAGCTGTCATGCCGATGTTGCAGCGTCTCAGTGGGCTTGCAGACCAAATTAGCCAGTCAATAATTTATGTAGAATAAGCAAAGAGAAAGGAACACTGACAGAAAAGTGAACACTACACGGCGTTGAAATGGCAGCGACGTACAAATTACCGGTGGGTTTGATTGTTGCCATAAAAAGGTCAGAATGTTTGGGTCAGTGTTAATCTTTAGCTTTTATTCTTCCCTTATCCATTAAAAAATCTACTTTTTTTGTGAGTGATCATATATTTAAGGGGAAAACTTGACATATTAATTTGTTTATTATCAGGAAATGTGCCTATGTGTGTATATATTTGGCTCTTGAATGTAATAATTAAGTAAATTTCCATATTAAGGTTTTTGCCATGCTATGCTAAAATATTTTTTATAATAACTTCAAGCACAAAATCTTTTTGTAGTATTTAATCTGTAATTAATAATCTTGTTATGTGCTGTGATATATCTACAATTATTTTAGTGATTTTATTTGTAGTTTTTGATCCTGCTGTCTAAATTATATTTTTTAAATAGCTGTAACTGTTTGCTATTGTTCTTGTTGTTGTTTTTTAAGCACAATCCAATAGAAGTCCTCACGTGCTGCAGTTCTGGTTCTGCTGTTACTGCAGATTCAGTTTACTATGCTCATGTGTTTGATACTTTGATGCTGTCAGAGTACAGCAGCAGCAAAGTGAGGAAACACATCCAGCAGTTACGCTGACACAAACCCGGACGTGGTCATTTTCCCTCAAAAAACTCCTGTTTTTACTCTTTACGTTTCACAACACAACTTCCTTTATTTATTTATTTTTCTCCAAATCACAGACACTGGCCTAACTTCAGAATTACATCAATCATCTCACAGGTTTGTGAGATTACTTGAGAGATTTTCCAGCTTTTTTTGTACTGCTTTTGGTGCAGTTTGTGGTTCTCTGTCTTCCCCGAGTGCATCTAATATGGATATAATTGACAAGTATGAACAGAACCCACAGTGACAAACCCCCTCGACTTTTTATCACCTAAGTAAAAAGTTTGCAGCTATGTAATTTCAGTTTTAAGCTGTATGTGTACATATTTTTGTCTTTACAGTTTACATTTAGAGGAAGAAGCACTTTCGATTCTATGAGAATTGGAGGATGTTGTATTTGTTTCTCCTCTTTTTTTCAATAACACCAAACTATGTGTACACCACTCTGTTTAATAGTCGAGGTTATCAAAGTGATATAAATTTAAATGAATTCATTCTATGTGTACAATGAAATGCTTATACATAATGCAACTGGCAATAACCTTTACTAAGTTACGTTGTTGTTTCTGACTGGTTGCTTTCACTCACCATATAAGATGCTGATAGACAAATGGCACGACTGAATATTGCAAATCATACCAAATTAGTAAAACTTGGACAGAAATGAAATCCTTGACTACTAACTATCATGTATGAGATCTGACTTACTGTGAAGCAGTTTGACTCCTCGCACATAAATGCTCTTATCTCGCAGATAACTGAATATATTACCCTCGCTCTGACAGAGTTTATAGAAATATTCAGTGTTGATGCCCCTTAGATTTTACATATCTCCCATATGGCTATTTTTGATGAGCTCTTGAATGACAGTAGTATCTGTTTTGCACTGTATTGTTTTGTTGGATAGCGTAAATGATTTGTGATTTCCATCACCTTTGAAAACAAAACACATGCACACACACACGACCTAAGTACTCAAACAATGCAGGGTTACAGTGGCAAAGCATACGAGCACTCCTGTTTGATATTAACCCTTATCTTGTTGGGACTGCTAGTCCCATGACAAGAAAAATGTTGCCAAGGATCTGGGAGAAGGATCTCTGTGTTTGCGTCTTTTGAAAAGCAAAATGCAAGTGTGTGTTTCTCTGTGTGTGTGTGTGTGTGGCCTTCAGGCCTCTCCTAGCCTGCTCCTGCCCCAATGGGAGAGCCGCCTGTAGCGAGGTGAACCATCACTGTGAACCACCCACCCCCTCCCTCCTCTCTCCCTTACTCCTCCATCTCTCCCAGGAGTGGACCGACACCTCTCCGCTGGCCAGAGGGAAGACCAGCGCCTCTCATGGGCCTCCTTCCATGTCTCCAATCAGCCTGCGCTACCATGGCCCTAGGGCTGCTGCAATGTGATAATCTCTGCCTTTTGCGTTATGCATTGCCCTGATGAATTCATCTTGTGACCACCTGGCACTCGCTGTTAGGAATTCAAGTGTTGTTTTTGCAGCATAGGCTGGGGCGAACGCTGTGAGGGACTGTTCTGACTGTCAGAGAGACCCTCTTCTCCTGCCTCCCCCCTTCTCTTCATCTCTCCTCCTCCAACATCGGCAGAATGTTTTAACCTCTCAAAAGACCTTGGCGTATCTGCTGTTGTGGTGGCAGGAGTGGGATTCTTCACCTCAGCAGGACCTGTGTGGGAAAAAGCCCTGCTTGGTATTTAAAAACGGAAGGGCTTTTTGCTGTAAGACAAATTGAAACGCAGGAGGCTAGAGAGGAATGTGGCTGTCAGAGTCAACAGCTGCTAGTTTTTCACTGTGAATAATCACTGGTGTTGACCCATGGAAGCTGAGGATTGTGTAACACACATTTCACAAAATTAAAGGTCAATGCAAACATATGGCAAAGCCCGTGCCCCATAACTTTTGACTTTCTTCAAAGCTGCTTTTGTGACCTCAATTAAATTATGGAAATAGAAACTTGAGGCAGACAGAATCACTGTTGTGTTTCAGTGTTGGGTTTTATAATACAGGTTCAATCGAAATAATGAATTAATAGATGCATTTTTCATAAACCTTCAGCGAAAATGTGCTCCCTGATGCTAAAGAGTCCAAATTTGAATATGGTCTCACATGTACACTATGTAGTCACACTGCACTTGAAATAGCTTGTGGCTCAAAACATTAGAATTTCATATTTTCTCTTCTTAGTTGCTTCTGTGCGTGCATGGGAAAGACAGAGCGAAACAAAGAAAGTGTGTATAAGCAAGAGAAGCAATAGAGTGTCCTTGGCATCACACCAAATCTATAATTTACACTTTTACATAATTGGGCTTTGCCTTTGCTGCTTATTGATTGTGCATCCTCTTCCTCTGAAGTGACAGAACTGTGTGGGCAAATTTACTCGGCAAAAAAACCCACAGAATGAAAGAGACTCCTCTGATTGTTGCTCAACATCCTGACACACAATAAGAGACCACCAGGTGATGGTACAAGCAGTTCTGAACTCAGATACATGTCAGTATTTGTTTTCTTTCATTTCACATTTAATTGTATTACATTTTAACACAGGCCAGGACACAAAACAGAGACGCAGTTCTTACCAGTTGGTCTCTGAAAAGGACATTTTTTTTCAAACCCTCAAAAATAAATGTTTCCACAAAAGGAAAATAATCCAATGAGGCTTTGCCTCCTTTTTTTAATGCCTCATTATGTTGCACCGTAAGTCGATGTGATGAATTGTGCTATATGCCAGGCATGCTTGCCAGGAAAATCTGATAAGAGAAATATTTACCTCCAGAGTTCTGCCAGTAAACAACCAATGATGGATGAGCAATAGACAGAATGCAACACTAATTTGCCAGACACTGCAATTTTGGGCCAGAAATACACAATGGAAATTTTCTTTGTGTCTAAATTTCCAGACAAATTTGAATCGGTGCATATCTTAATTCTTTCTCTCCACAGCGTGGCGGTGGTCGTGTGTTTTTTGTTTTTTTTTAATACAAACTTAATGCTGCGTTGTATACAGCAACAAAAGCAGTTGTTTTGCTGTTGAAAATATTTGACGTGTTGGCAAAAAAAAAAAGTTGTAAGGGAGATTTTAAATAGGGTTGAAGTCCCTGGTTTTGTAGTCTCAGCACAAAGTCATCTAAGACTCAGACAAGTATGATACATCTTAGGGCCAAAGTTCCAAGATGAAATATTAATCAGACAGAGGGAGCTTGCCAGGCCGCTGTCACTCTCCTATCATCCACAGGACTTTGGACTTGTTAGCCAGGTAGCTACAGGCGAGGCCCCGTGGCTGAAACTGTACACGGAGTTGCTGAGTGGGCAGGTGTCTTTGTGTCAGACCTCTTACTTGTTTTCCTGGACTAACTGTTTGTTTTGCTCTGCCTCTGATCATGAAGGGTAACCTTAATCGTGGAGTGTGAAGCCAATCTTTGTGAGCTGTCATTAAAACGGCCCCCACGGCCATGGTAGTGCGGTAGTAATTTTGCACTCAGGGCTATTGAAGTCGCCATCTAAAGAATCACTGCTTTCTTTTTTTCTTTTCAACAAGCTAGCTTCAAATCTCTCCCATCTTAATCCTCAGAACACCGTTTGATTGAACATGACAGCACTGTAACTAAACTTTAAAGGGGCCTCAAAAAATACATGCTGCTGTGGCTTTCTTTGGAAGTATCATCAGCCCTTTTTCAGGAAGTTTAAGCAATAAAATTTTGCTGAAATCCTCGACACTGAAAAATCGACTCTTTCATCGTGCGCCATCACATATGCAGGACAAAAAGGGCAGCTTTTAATTGCCTTAAAGAAGCTTTTTTAATTTTTTTTTTTTTTTGTACTTTCTGAAAACCAGTAGTAGGCTGTACAAGTTGAAGGAACAAGGTGGGGAAAACAGAAATAAGGGCTTCACACCAAACCATGATGGACTCGGGGCAATTATACATAATTGGGGCCGACTGGTTCCCTTAAAGCTTGTCCACTCACTCCCAGTTGAGAGTGACTTGGCTGGGAGTCAGGACTGGAGTGATGCCATTGCTCCTGGCATCCGGTGAACTTTTACTGTGCACTTCTCACTCGCATGGTTTCTTCTTAACTAACCCTCACTGTGACTACTGCCTCAATGCCTCCGAGTTCACAGTTACAGCTGCATACCTTTTGGAAATGACAGCCTAGACCAAGAAATAGTATAAACGGCAAATGTACAATTTAAGTTTTAGGACTGCGAACAGTATTTTTTTTTTTTTAAAGAATACACAGAACATTATTAAATATGGCAAGATTGTGCATGTGTATTGGATCAGAAATAAAGAAAATAGCCCAGTGTGCTCCTGACTTCTAGTAATCACCCACTGTGTTGCGTGTTCTCATTTAGGGTCTTCCTCCTGCTCCTCAATGCTGCTGCAGACTAATAAGCTTGTCCTGTAATCACGTTAGCCGCCCTGTTGGCCCCAGCCAGGGGACCTAATTGGGACAGAGCCTTGGACAAAGTGAAAATTAATAACTTTTGTCAAGCTCCTGGTGCATTGTCTTATGAAGCAGCGCAGGTCAATTAGAAAGCGTGATACGATAACGTCCGAGCAGCAGAGAAGAGCTGACTCAATTAGGACGGGGACTGGACTGGTGAGCCCAGAGTCGGAGAGGGAGATAGAGAGATTTTATCCCTAAACTGCAGCTTAATGTGCTGCAGAACTGCACTGTTAGTTGCATTTAAATGTCTTTTATAAGTTAAGGGGACGTGGCATCATACCGACATTTAGTCTCTGGAAACATTTTTGTATCTCAATGCCAAAAACGATGTAATGGGTTTGACCAGCTGTCTTTCTTGGTGTGTGTGTATACGCGCGCACATGTGTGTGGGTATGTCCCTGTTTGCAGAGAGCTTGTGGAGCTGTCACTTAGATAGACTGTTCCCATGCGAGCAGTACAAGCCCCTAAAGCATGTATCAGTGATGCGCATCAAAGGAATTGTGTGAAAGCTTTTATAGTTATAATGGATGGGCAAATGCCAAACTGGAAAACTCTTGATGTTTTCCCTTCCCTCTTTTATTTCTCCCTCAAGAAACTGATGTGTGGGACCATGTCCAGAAAGTATGTCAGTGAATCAATGGTCAGGTTTACTGGAATCACCAGCTTCCTGTCTTTTATACACCACCATCATTAACGGTTTGTTTGTCATTAAGCTTTATTACTTATTCCACAGAATCAACATGGGAAGCAGCTTGATCTGAGCATGCACGCTGTCTCTCTTGACTTACTCCTCCCTCCCTCTACATGTGTTAATGATTCAGACTATCTCAGGACTGACACAACACATGTAATTTAATTATCAGCTTTATTTTGTGTCAATAGTGGCTGCACAGCACAATCGCTGCCTAAGCAGCAGCCAAGAATTCTGGGCTGCAGATAGTTTTCTCTGGAGAGGAAGAACACACTTATCTTTGATACAACATATTGTCCCCGTGTTTCCTCTCCCTCCAATACCTGCCTCCCTCTCTGCTTTCCTTTGTTTAGATACAGATCTTAACCTGTCCCAGTTTTGCTCTGAATGTGTTTGAATTTACAGCTGAGCAGCCACATTTATTGTCATGTGGCAGTGTCTGTTATACTGGTGTTGTTGGCTCATGGTTCATGACTGAATCTTCTCAAGGACCTTCAAAAGTTCTCTTGAACCAATGAGAAACTCGAAGAAGCTTTTCAAATAAATCAACTCCAATGCTGAAGTAAATGGCTTAAAAATATCTTAATGGTACTTTGTGTCTATATTAAAGGATTTCATTCCATAAAAAAAGAAAACATTCCCACTACTCGGTTAGCAAGGCGCATCTATAATATAGACATAGATGCCTACAAATTAGAGCACACAAATAAAAATTAATAGCATCAATAGAGGCCTAGGCCTCTTACAACACATTTAAGGGAGGGTTCAGGGGCCACTTAACTATATACGTTGTCAAAAACGTGAGTTTTTGGCCTAATATTGAACGTAGAGTCTGTCACCCGAATCCAAACTGGGAGCTGGTTTCACTGGAGGCTGAAGGCTCTGCCTCCCATACTATTTTTAAATATCCAAAAGACCCAGCACGACGAACTTGACTGAGGTGACTTCCAGCAGAGAGACGAAGGCTGGTTAACACCCACCTGTGTCTTTATGGAATTTAAATAGGTGTTGTGAACTAAAAATTAATTCTCAGTATAGTTGCGAAAAAGGGAAAATTAAGGACAAACAAATTATACCGGACTGTAAACATTTGATGCTCCAGAGTTTGGGTTTTTACATGAGACTATGGAGATTCACTTGCTTGGAGCCAGCCCCAAGTGGTCATTCACAGAACTGCTGTTTTTGCCAAATTTTTGATACTTATTACTATTATCATTTTTCCCCTTGGAAACTTGATCACAAGAGATTTGTTTGAAACAAATGAAGCTTTGAGTTTCCATTTAAAAGAAGTCACTTCAAGCAACATAGTATTTACAATATTTCCAGAAACCCATTAGCATGCTGTTCAATGCCCACATAGCTTTAGCAATGGCTGCAGCACCTAATCCAGCACCGTGAAACCGATCAAATGGTCAGTACACTGTCACATAATGTGATACTATACGCATCACGCTGTAACATGAGGCAGATGTCTCTATCTGTACTTTCCAAGTATCCCAATTGTTAGCAATTCAATCTTGGGCTACATCTGCGTGTAATCTAGTAAGCAGTCCCTCCTGCCACCACATTATTGTTTTCTCCCATCACTGTTCCTTCTCGTGGAAGTTTCAGCTCCCTTCTACACAGGTAATGCAGACAAATGGGGCTTTAATGCTATTCACAGTCCCATCCTACATTCCCTCGCTTTGTCATCAGTTTGCCTCTTCTTTAAACGAATTTCTCGACCTTAAGCAGCACTTTATTGTGGCGTGTTATTTTGTCGAATTGGATTAAATGGACAGTAACTAGGAATCCATTTGAACCTGATCCTTGCACAGGCTTCCTCAGCCAACTCCATTAACTGTCATACTTGTCCAGACGCGCTCCAGTGCAATGGCCAAATGTGTAAGTTGATGCATCATCAATAGCCATGCAGAGAGAACTGCAAAGTCTTTAAAAAGTAAAACCTTATATTTTACGTCTTTCCACTGAGGCAGCAGATCAAATCAGCAACAGCGGAGGCCCCACGCTAATATGTTTAAACACTGATGAGACGCAACTCTAGACTCCCCTGAATGGGACCACGGCACTCTCATTCCCAGTATCTTGGTGTAAAGTGGTCTCATCTATGAAGTTATGAGTGTAGACACAGACACCGGTGCTAGTTTACCCACATTAAAGACTCCTTATTGGGGCTTTGGAGACCCATCCCCTTCTCACATCTCCATCATGAAATACTTTGTTTTTCTATTGAGTGGTCTCCCTCATGCAGCTTTGGGAGAGAGAGAGGGAAGAGGCAAGAGCTCAGGAGTGTGAATCCCAGTGGTGAGTGCTCCTCTCTGGGCTTATTCCATGGTTCTCCCCCTGCTGTCTGTTGGGAGTATCTCTTGATGCTGTAGAGAAAGAGGACCCAAATGCCCTAAGCAGCCTCTCAGATTTATTGAAACTTCACGTCCTGTCCCGATAGCTCATTCGTCAAGAGACCTAATTTACACTGGCCCTTAAGACTAATTGCAAATTTGCGAAAAAATGCTGATGTCGCTGGAACTGAAGAGGGGTTTTTTTGTTTTTTTTTTTGCCCCTCCACGAGTGTCCCTTGCCACATGCATTTGCTAATGCGTTTCATCTGTAGAACATAAAATAGACACTGTGCCTTTCCTGTGTGCGTGTGTGTGTATGCGAGAGAGTGCGAGTGGGAGCGAGGGAGTGCAAAAACAGACAGAGGGGTAGGCTGTGTAAGAGAGTAAACGCTCCAAGAGAAAGCCCTAATGGGACTGCTAACAAACAGGAAATCGTGACAAAAACACAAACAGTATTTACTGTTTAATTCAATTCTGGGAGACCAATGCCCTCCCATCTTCCCTATCAAGTTATCAAGGCCAGAAACAAACCCCAAGACACCAGGCCACATGGCACCGTCTATTCTTGGCAACCGGCAGACACCACATGACAATTAGTCGTACAATTATCTCAGCCACTGGGTAGCTTTATGTGCAGATGGCAATTGCTCCTAATGAGAGGACTAATACAAAGCAGAAAATATGCATGTAAAATACAAAGGGATCTGCTGTATCACTGTTCTATATGTTTTTACATTTAATTCTGCAGATCTGCATGTAGTCACACAGCATAATATGACTACTGGTAGTTTGGGGGAAAATATCAAAATCCCGTAGGGGGAAGTGCCCTGAGGTTTTTGAAACTATTCTCTGAGTGCAAAATGTTTAAATTCTGAGAAGAAGGAAGGTCTGTTGTTAAAGTCAGATCATGGTTTTACCCTGGCCATTAGATTATATTTCACTTACATGTCTTCCAACAATAATGTTTATGTCCTTAAGAGGGTGTGAAGTATTTTGGACTAAATGGCAGAGATGCGGTGTGGCATAGATTGTTCTGGGCAAATGTGAATGCAGAGCATATGCTGGTTGATTTGAGGGATAATATGCAACCACATGACTCAATCAGGAGATCTCCTCCCCTCATCAAGGTTTTGACACATTCGGCATACTTTGCGGTTGTTTTCACGTGCAAGTATTTAGGAACTGACAGATTTTTGTCATGGAGAATGTGCTTCAGGAAATCTCCTCTGCATATGTGCACACTTTTGAAAGTGGGGCTCTGTGTGCAAATTCTGATTTGTGGATATTCAGTATATTTATATTTTCCAACTCTCATCTTTTTGCTCCTCGCAAAGAAGTGTACTGTCCTGAAAGATGTGTTGCTTAAATGCAGCACAATTATATATAAGCGCAGAAAAATGACTTTTACATTGCACGTTTTGACGAAGCAGTTTTGGCACATTGTAGCAATCGAGAGGAAATACAGCAGTTTAGGGGGATTTTGAAAGGTCGAGCAATTATCTGATTATGAAAAACATTATATGTCAAAAAGAACAACAACATGTAATTGGCTCGGTGTGTTAAAGCTGCAGAGGGCCAGATGTAGAAACGTGTGCATGCCTATCAATGTAATGGCTAGCAGCTTGACCACATAGTCCATAAGGCTTGCAACATGCCGCTCAGGCAGCAATAAAATCCAATGCTAGCATTTGTTAGTACTAGACACTCCAATTTGATTGGTAAAATTCACACTGTAATAGGCTTATAAAGGATTTCTTGGGCCTAGAACAATGAGCTGGGGGGCTAGAGCAGTGCCAGGTCATGGACACCCAGCGATTCACAACATCCCCCCCTTCTGGGCATGCTTAGTTTCCTCCATATCCACCAGTTACCCTCTGCAGCTCTGTTTAAAAGCCAGTCGGGATGTTCCAAAGGTATTTAATAGTAGTGGTGGAGGAGGTGGTGGGGGGATTTCTGGACCTCCCACACTTAGGTTCAACCACAGAGCCATGGCTTTTCTATTTTGCCCCACCCCATCTCTGCTTCTCCCCCTCTCTCTCTCCCTCTCTCTCGCTCTTTCTTTCGCTCGTACCATATGTGT
>VUQR01036684.1:77649-113146 GCA_015108515.1 Hemichromis elongatus
GGACTATTAAGAGGGAGTCTCGGCTGACAGCTCTGTTTCATGACAGCATGAGGCCAAGATCTGACATACAGTTGTCAAGAAGAGAGGTGTGTGTGTGTGTGTGTGTGTGTGTGTGTGTGTGTCTGTATGTGTGTGAGAGAGGGAAAGAGTGGAAAAGTTTAGAGAGACATAAAGAGAGACGGAGTGGATAAAAAATGAGCAGTGGGTTTTGTTCAGGTTCACGATGCATTGTGTCTGTTGGCAGCTTGTTGGGCCAACATTGTTTGACGTTCTACCCCTAGTGCGTTTGTGAGCCTTTGAGGGCTTTATGGCTCGGTGTGACTCTGCTGCCAATAGGTTCCAGATGCCTCCGGTGTGGGAACTGGGGAGTAGAGCGAGAGGGGAGTTGGGGAAGAAGCATAACCAGGTGTGACCCATTGCAATCTGGGATGTTCTCCATGGATATTCAGACTAATATGAGTATGCATGTGTGTGCACATGTGTGTGGAGAAAATAGGCGGATGTGTTTTCGCTCTGACACTGGACAGACACACGGGTAGACAAAGTGTATTTGTGGACACACAAAGTGTACTTGTGTAATAATTTTTGTGAACTCCATACTTCACTAATGGAAGTAGCCTATGCACAAACCCTCTGCCAAGGCACGGAGTTCATGGTTTGAGTCGCACCGTTCAGCACATTTGCTGCTGGCACCACTGAGGTCCAACATATGGCAGCACTCTGAGCCTTCAAGCCCAGCGTTGGGGCTCTAAAAAGAACCTGCCAGCTCCACAGTGGCCTAGTATAAGGGAAAATTGTCAGCAGGAACATTTAAGGTCCCAAACCACAAGCACTGATAAATGTCTAAATTTCTTTATGTAATTACCTTTAATCTCCTGTCCCCTTTCCAAGAAGCCAGGAAGGAAACACAGAGCAACAAAGCTTAACTAATACAAAAAAAACCCATAAATGGTTTGAATGCTGGCTAAATGAAGTATGGTTCAGATGTGCGTGACTTAACAAAGGAGAAGAAGAAGAGGGAGGAGGTAGGTAGACTTTGTTTCACCTAATGTGTTTTTCACTTAAAAAATAAAGAAACTAAGGGAAATATGCATTATTAAAAAATTTCAGCGTTTGTGTTTTTAAATTTTTTTGTATATTCCCTGTAGTAACACATGGCAAATCAACCTAATATCAACAAAATATACTGCTAAAAAAACCAACAACTTTGGCATAATCCTTTGGCGAATTCACTTAGCACATATATAAATTAGAAGAAACGCAAAACCATAATTACATAATAAAGCCTGAAACATGAAATAAATTTCCCCAAAAAACCCAACTAACTTTTCAAACTATAGAATTTATTAAACTCTCTAAAAAATAAGAAAAATAAATCAATTTGCATATATGAGCTTTAACTTGTATAATTTCTCCCACATCTAAAATATGTGTGCAAAATATTTAGTGTTTCAGGAAAAAAATTCACACTGATGATGTAGAGGTCACAAAAACCTCTATATTAAATGTGATGCACCTGGTGTCGCAGGGTAAGTATTTTACCAAAGATATCAACAACACTAATGAAGTAATTTTTTGTGGGTTTTTTGATATTTAAAAAAAAAGAGTCTTGTGTTACTTCCTGGGTGGTGTGACACATGATGAAATGGTATTTTTAGACACGCGCACACACAAACACACATAAAAAAACTTCCTGAATAAGCAGCAGGGAAATTACACAAATTAACGTTATAAACTTTCAGTAGGAGACCCATTTTTAAGTCTTTTTATAGCGAAACGGTGCCCGTTGCTGTTTTCACGTGGTTGCTGCTGCTGACAATAATCCCGTCTTTTTCTATCCGTCATCTGCAAAATAAACACAAGAAACCCCCACCTGTGCCTGACTTAGAGGGGTGAGGACCCGTTAACCTGCTCACGCAGGCCACCGGCTGGGGCTGCCAATTCCCGCCTCTCTGTTTAGATTATTTCCACGGAGGCGGGTGACTCTCCTGTGTCACTGATAAGAGCGCAGTGGGGTGGTGGCAAGAGGGTCAAACCACAAGGGGAATAAAAATTGTTTTTAAAAAAAATTGCTTTATCCTCAGGAAAAAAAAAAAGTACTTTTACCCCCTTAAACTTCTTCACCATGGCACAGGGCTATTACACTGATAGAAATTCTTCTCCCTCCTCGACAGTCTGGCCCTGAGCACGCGAGGGGCCAGAGTCTTAGCCACATCTCAAGCTAATTTACAAAGATCCCAAATTATTCTCTTATCTCGGGCTTTAAAGGTTGTAAGGTTGATTAACAAGGTCCTGTCCTGTTTATCAGTTTGGGGCTGGGTGTGGAAAATAGCCTGCGATAAGTGCACACACCATTAAACATTCTATTTCCCCTAATATTTGTCGGCAACCATCTGCTTAACTGATCTCCCTTCACTTTAATTAAAAGGGATTCCCGTCTTGTTGGGGTCATTATGTACTGGCGGACGCCAGGAGAGGGGTTTGTGATGAGTTCAGCGTTCCCTCTGTCCCTGGGTTGCCAGAGGGCTTTTTTCATCCTCCCTTCCACCCTCTTCTGGGTTAACCCCTTCCTGTCCTTCTATACTTCCAGCTCGTTATTTAGCGGGTGGGGCAGACTAAAAGCCTTAGTAAGTCCAACAATTCCAAAAGAGATCCAGAGTCTGCTGGTGCAAACTTTTCTCTTGGCTAGGGAGGTACATAGATATTCACACTATCTCCCTCAACTCTGGGGCATGAGAATCTGGCTGTAATGGTTTGATTTGCCCAACACTAGTTGGATCGATGCGGCTGTTTACAGTTTCTCCCTCTCTCATCCCTTTTGTCTTTTTTCTAATTTAGTGTTCCCAAACCATGGACAGGGGTCTGAGTCTGTCTGCTGTGCTTGCATCTTCGCCCTCCTCCCCACTCTCCATCACTGTCCATTGATGTTTTTCCCCTCTCTTTCTTTTCTCCTCATCCTCTCTCCTTCCTTGGTTGGTCTTGGAAAAAGAGCTGCATGCCTCCACACTTCTGGACAAGACTGATGGCTCGTCAATAGCATTAGCCAGCATTGCAGGCCTCACTGGTGTAGAACCAAATCAATAAGGCTCAGTAAAAAGTCTTAAACGTGTATGCAGTCCATTTCTGCCAATGCTCATGTTACCACAGATGAGTTTTTATAAGAATTGAGGAGTAGCCACCTATTTCATTCCCTAATTCCACATTTCCTAAGCAGTTAAAAAAAATTAAATAACAAAATCGTTTCTGCTTACAATCACCCAGTCTCCATAATGCTTTCAGAAAGAAATATTGCTGTTTATTGTTACTCCAAATATGACTATTTCAATTTTGCAGGTGTGCATTGACATATAAAATGGTTCATGCCTTTAGTCTTTAAATTCTGGTCAATTGCTTGTTTATTTTTTAATGTATTCGATTACAATCAATTAGTCCTCAATGAAAATTGATTTCTATTTCAAGGCTATAGAAGGGTGGTATTGGATTCATGTCTTGTAGAAAGTAAAAGTACATTCGATATAGAGTCTTATTTAAACTATAACAGTGACAGCCACAATGTTTAAACCACTTGACAAATATTTTGTAGGCCAAGGCATGAATATGAAACTTGTGGAGGTGTTTTTGTTGTCTGGCAGATGATCCTTTGGGTGCCGTGGATTGTAGGGTGTGGGTTCTGTGAATTGGGCCTATTCCACTGCATCTCCGGGATGCTCCGTCAGATTCTGAAGCTTGGATGCTTCATCAGCGCCTTGGGTTGTTTGTCATGTTTACACAACCTTCAGCTGTTTTTATGGTAGGAAATGATTGCCATTGGGTTATGCCATTGCCATGGGTCTGCAACAGTATAGGTGGGTGTTACATGAGTAACATGAATGTCAGGATCCAAGTATTTCCAGCAGGAAATTCGATTGTATTGTGGCAAAAAAAAGAAAGAAATACAGCAGTGGTGTGGGGATAGAGAGCTTGAGACCTTTAGTGCTAACAGGTCAGATCTGACAGTGCCACCCTGGGAAACCTTTACATTCAGAAATGCATTCAGGTTCATTATACTTAGAGATGTGTGTGTGAGGTCATTAAGAAACTGGTTTATTAACAATTGCTTACAAAAGAAATTAAGAGCTGTTATTGCATTTACACATATGTGGCTTACTAGTATAGATGGTCGACCAAGTGGAGATGAAATAGAATAAAGTCCATTTGATATGTGTATCTCCCCACTAGACACGCTCACACTAAGGTGGCGTTCAACCCAGGAGTGCATGATTAACCACAGCACATAAAAATGTCTAAAAGTAGCCAGCCACTGTCACTTTAGAGCCTCAGCTTCTGCATGAAAACAAAGAAGTTATTAATATTCCTGAAACCTAAGCGCAAATAAATAAATTATCAATAAAATAATCCCTTTGTATAGTTAATCCCGCTATTAAAACGCACTGGTGCGCCACAGCTATAAAAAGGGTATCCTTCCAGTGGTGGAACAATTTAAAAGAAACAAAATCCATAAACCGAGAATAAACTAAATGACTTTGAGTTTGGCACAAAACAAGACCAGATTTCAGTAGTTTGAGGTAGTTAACCACACACCGTTTACTCTAAATATAACAGCAAACAATTGAATTCTCTGAGATTATGACAACTACCTTTCATGTGAAGCACACATACAGCTCACATTTTGCTGTTAAAAGGGCTTGGAGATTTGACAGATTGTACTAAATTCAATAAAATGGTTCAGGGTCACTGCTTGAGACTAAGTTAGCTGTGAATGAAGCAAAAAGCTGACTGTAATGCACAGGTAATTAGAACAAACTATAATGCAACAAAACCCAAATGAAAGCATGGAACCAATGCAACACGCAAAACAAAAAAGGAAAACAGAAGCGTTGCTGGGGTCTAGGTCAGGATAGCACTACTGCTGTAGGGCAGTGAGCCACCAACTCAGGCCTAAAGTCATCATGAGGCCTGATAATATATGCAATATGAACAACAAAAGTGAATCCAACCTTGCAACAATGTATACAGGAGGCGGCTTATCGGGGCTAATCATGCTATGACTTGCAACCAAACACCTGTTTACAGCTGGCAAAATGATTCAACTTGCAACATTAGAAAATGAATAACTTACCAACAAGAAAGGTGCAAAGCCACAGGTAGCTTCTATAAAAGAGTGAGTAACAACAAACAGTAAAAATGTATCTGAACAAGGCAGCTAAGACATAAGTGACATGCTTACCTGTGATAGCTATGGAAATCAGGTGAGCAGGAAACAGGATGAAACTCGATGGCAGGAAAGCAAGGCTAAAGGTTTAAATAACAGCTACTCACTATTTATAAAGTTCAGTTTCAATTTTTCAATTCAGTTTTGTTTATATAGGGCCATATCCCAATAAGTTGCTTCAAGGCCCTTAATATTGTAAAGACAATAATACTGAGAAACCCCAACAATCAGATGATCCCCCAATGAGCAAGCACTTTGGCAACAGTGGGAATGAAAAACTCCCTTTTAACAGGAAGTAACCTCCAGCAGAACTAGGCTCAGAGAGGGGCAGCCATGTGCTACAACCGGTTGGGGGGAAGGAAAGGAAGACAGGACAAAAGACACCAAATAAGATACTGATATACACCAAATACCAGATACTGACCAGGCCGGTAAAGCAAGACAAGTGGACAAAACACACTAAACAATTATTATACAATAGTATGACGCTCAGTTTTAATGTTGTGGCTCATATAGTTGGTCCAAATTGCATTGTTTATAAAAAACAACAAAAACTGGGGTTAGTTATTTGTCAGCCATATCAAGAGTTTAGAATTTAAGAAGCATCCACAGAGTAAGATTCGCTCATCCTGCATCACTTTGTCACTGATGATCGAACATTCAGGGATTCATGCTCGCTTGTACTGTTTTTAGTAAATCAGCCACCTGTGGAGAAGAGAGCAAAGTTATACCAACGCTGAGATGACACTGAGGGTTAAAACAATGAAAAGCGTCTGCTTTAGCCACAGTTTGTACTTTTTATGTATGTTTTTTAATCTTTAATGTTAAGGGTGAACTCTGCTGTCATTTCCTTACCTGTCAATCAATCAGCATTTGGCCTATGCACAGTCAAGCTATGCACTGGTTGCTTTTCACAGGACTGTACAGGAAAATCCTTCTTCCTAGGTTCTCCATAGTCAAACAGCTGTGGTGCCATAAAAGAAGCATTAAGTGTGTTTTAGGTTGTATTAATCAAACAGGTCCTTTAGGAATTTTTTAAAATATATATATTTTTTTACATTTGTCATAAAAACACAGCTGGCTGACATTGCCTTAATATTTTCCTTTGGACTATGTTGGTGTACCCTTCTAAGTTTACAGCTCAGACTCTGATTTCTTTCTTCGAGCAGTTTTGTTGTTTCTCAGTTGCATGAGGCGGATTCTGTTCTACTGTATTCTATTCTTACCTTAAAATTTGGAACTAATTTGAAGTCTATCACAGGATTTTAGTTGCCTGAACTGCTTTTTAAATGGTATCAAGCTCAGGGTATTGCACCTGACACAGATAGTGATTCTGCTGAATATATAAATAAATATAAAACAATCACTTGATAAAAGCATGAATATCAATTTGGCTACACGTGTAATTGTACTGCATCATTTTTCTGCCTCAAATTCTACTGTCAGTGATGGTTCCCATATTGTCTATCAGCTAGCTGCCACACAACCAGAACACTTTTGAATCCTGACTCTTCAACCAAACCTCTAATGTGTGGCGTTTGCATGTTCTGTCTGTGTTAAGGGTGGTTCTCTCTGACAACTCCCAACCTCCCACAGTCCAAAGACTTTCAAGTGTGACAAACCGGAAACCTGCTGAACTACATGCAGAAATGTTCATTGCATCTTTGAAATGTCCAGTAAAACACACATTCATACCTAAGTCATTTGAATTTCCTTTGGTCTTTGGTGGTTGGAAAAGAAATCTGTTTTTTTTATTCGTCCATGTACAGTAGATTTGGTCTGCGCATGTTTATAAACCCTTAAGAACCAATCTGAAGTCAACCTTAGTCAGCCTTAAAATGTTTGCCTGGTTTCTTTGAAAACACACGGGACTAACTAATTACTAATCACAGAATTGTTATCGTCAGAGAGACAAATGATGTGATGGACATCCTTGCCTTGTCAGCTGTTCCACCCTTTGCCGTTTAGACACAGCTAAGCTCACCCTGGCTCTCTTTCTGTCTCTCTCCCTCTGAAAGGTTAGCGAAGGGCCGCTGTATTTGTCAGGCCAATCGATGGCCTGTCACGGCCGGAAATCTGCTCAGTTATGTAGCGGAGTCAGCCTAGTGACCTCTTTGCCACATGGTGGGAGATCATCACCAAGAAAGGGACTGCAGGCGTGTGTGTGTGTGTGTGTTAAACATGGGTGGATATCTGTCACAAGCAGGTGGGTATCACTTACTAACCCTGCATACAATCAATACATTTCAGAGCTATTATTCTGAAAAGTGCATGTGCGTGGTGCACTTATTAACAACAAGGGAATCAAAGAGCTGGTGTGTGACAAAGAGGACTGGTGTCTAATTCAAGGTCAATAAGGCCTGTGTCACTCCTGCACTTTCACAGACGGGAGGGATGAGGCATTATGTTCTTGTTGGTTACCAGAGCAAACACGACATCCCTGCTGGAGCGCATATCAATTTGTAATTCAACCCTCGGTCACATCAGAAAACGTCAGCACAGGCTGCTTGTGCAAAAAACAACGCCGCATTTGTCCAGTGCTCCTATCGGTGCTATGTGCTTCATCAAAATATTTTGACTTTGTCTGCTGTACACATTCACAGAAGTAAATATTCTTCTGTGTGTGAAGTTTTAATCTCCTCTATTATGTATTTGAGCCTACATTTAATTCCCTTTTAATTTAATTTTAGCATATGATCAGACAAAGCTACAGTGTGTCTTTTATTTTTCTCTTTAAGTGACCATCTTCCTTAATTTGCTAACACCAACAGTACCTTCTCCTCATGCTCGTACATATTTTAATAACTCTATTAATCTAATCGTCTACTAATTGGTCAAGATAGCCTTTTCCCTAATGATTTTTATCATGGGGTAATTAATGAGCGTGGTAAAGCTGAAATCACAGTGTCTTGTTAAAACGGCTTGATTGACACATTGTTTCTGGGCTGCTATTTTTCACTTTGTAGGATGCTTCATTCGAGCTACTTTAGGTAAAGGATGAGACTTTTTGCGTCCTTCGCCTTTAAATAAAATGCAATGACAAAATGCCAGTGAATGATAAATCTTTAATATAAAAATTGTACAAGAATTCTGATACAAATTACAAGAGGTATTTGGACAAAATATGAATAAAATTCCATTTACATCCCAAAACCCTTATGCATTTTATGCAAAAACCATAGACAGTTATGATACAGAAACAAATACAAGAAAGGCTTAAAAGAAAGAAAAAGAAGTCTCTTAAAAAGGATCTTTTTTTTTTCCTTCTGTCTGTCTGCTAATGGGGAATACCTCTTTAGGTAACATACAGTATTCATGAGGCTTCCAAATCACCACTTTAACACCAAAGTGACACTTTGCTCTGTTTGTTCTTTGCAGTGCGACCATGTAGCCATGCAATGCTGTTGAGTGCCAGTGCTGCAACACGGGCTTCTTAAGACACAGACACAAATGCATTAGATACGCACAAAAAAAAAAAAAAAACACAAGTGAAAGTAAAAATCTAAGTTCACCAGCTCTTCAAGCTATTTATACTTTAAGACTGTAAAATATATTTGAAAATACAATGGACAACATTTTATGGGTTTACAGCATTATTATTATTTTTTTCAGGATAACTGACGTTTCACAGGTTCCAGTTCAAATTAATGAGGGCATACTCTTTAGAACATAAGACATGAGACTGAAGCATCTATACAAACCCACATGTGTGTAATTTTGATCAAACTGCATATTTCTAATGACATCCTGTTAAATATTTTAACCTCACTTTGTTCCTTGAGCTACATTAACTGAACAGGTTGCATGCATTGTCACCGCTCGTTCTCTCAGCTCGCACCTTCTGCTCTATCACTCTGTGACGTGAACACAATGGACAGCGATTAACGGGTCAGGCATTTCCGCCCTTTGCCATCCTTTTCCCCGTCAGTGTGCTTGGTAGAATTGCAGAATAATTGATGACTGATGCTGCTCTTATCAAATATTTAAGATTCGCTCCAGCGGTCTGGGCCCGGCGAGCAACCTAAGTGATGTGTTCCTGCTGTCCCGAAACATGGCCACTAGGTAGCACAGTGCACTTGGACCCATGTGGTTAAGGAATTAAGAAATTCAAAGACTGGATTTCTCAGAAGACAGAGAGGAGAGCAGAGCGCACGGGAGAGGGGTGGATCGACTGCTCTGCAACAGACAATGAAGAAGAACCTAGCGACGAGTCCTGGGGAACTTTTTTCTTCTGTCTTCGACTTTTTACCCTGCTTGTTTAAGTGACTGCTGCAACCACTTTTTAAGCCCAATTCCCCCTCCAGCATCTCTCCCTTATCTGTTCAGCTACTCTTTTTTTTTTTTTTTGTCCTGTTTCATGACCCTTGAACCTCTGCTGACATAACCGCCACCATCCAAGACTCTGACAGAGCCTGAAGTAGTTAGTGGATGTAGGGGAACTTTTTTCTCTGATGTTCAGTTTTTTTTGTGAGACAGGTCTGCAGTAATTAATTAGAAATGGACAATACAGAGCAGAACATAAGGAACATGTTAGGCTGAAACTGAGGTTGGTAACAAGAGCTAATTGTGACATTTGATGATTCTACTGAATTCAAATCAATCTGTGAGCTTGCTGACCTCTTAAATAGATTTTTAAAAATAAATTTTTTCAAGAGATTCATATTCTCTGTTAGACTTTATTCTAACTTCCATCAATAATGTGTCATTTCGATAGTGAGAATATGTTTCTCTGCCCCTTTTTTTTGTCTTTCACTAGAGGTTAACAGGTCACCTAGGTCTTGTCGTGTTTCTGCGTGTGTGCCACTTTCATCTGTGTGTGCTTGTGTATGTGTGTGTGGTTGTGCGTTAGAGAGACAGCTGTCAGCGGGGTTCCTAGAGTAGCACTTTTTTATTTCTGGCAGAGTGAGGGCCGCGGGGATCGAATGAGTGAATGAGGCAGCAAGCGCCTCACTGAAACCCACTCCTGGGAGAAGGCAGGGGTTCCTGTACTCAATTTTCCCTTCACTTGGGATAAACAGGCAATTACCCATCCCTTTTTCCTATGCCATGGCCGTCCAGTGAACTTAAGCATTCACTATTAGCGTGTGTCCCTGTAGGATCTGCGCTGTGGCGTGTAGAGGTGGTAAGTGAGTGGCGGGTTGAAGAAATGGGTAAGGCGGTTGTTAAATGCCTGAGCTCTGACAGACAAAGAGAAAAACAGAGTGAGAGAAAGGAATTGAATTACCGGCGACCTTGACTAACAATAAGCGTGCAAAGAAAATGATCGGATGAATTGAATTCAACTTAAGCGAATGAGTCAAATTAAATTGTTCAAAGCACGCTCTTTCTTCTCTTTCTCCCGTCAGTGTCACAGTCTTGTCAGCAACCTTGGCGTCTGGCAGTGTAAGGTAGTGACAAGTGAGTTATTAGACAGAAGAAGCAGGAATGGCGGGACGCCTCCAGGTAACAGGGAAACAGCACATTTTTAATGATCGTTTCTGTCATCCTTTCCTCCCTAGTCAGCCTTCCACCTCCGCAACCTTTCCATCAGACTCAGCTCTCTCTGTCTCGCGCTTTTTTATCTCCGAGAAAAGAGAACTAAAACCCGCATGTGTCATATGGGTGGAGCCTTAAAAAAGACATGAAATATTTCAATAGAATAGGTCATGTCTGTATTGCAAAATGGCTTAAGTATGAAATAAGTGGAACTGAGCACTGTTATGGATGTAAGGTGTTGTGAATACTGTACAGCACACCACATAACACTGCATATTTTCCCACTGTGTGTAGCACCAGTCAAGTAAGAGTAGATCTCCTTGTACAGTAACTCATGGCATACATTGAGAAACAAGTCAAACTGAGGAACGATCTCTACTTTTTTTGTCTTTTTACAAAGAAAAATATAGCGGACAAAAAACATTTCTATGGAGATACATCACCCACTAATAAATACCCCTTCCCTTGGCTACTTTGCCCAATTACTGGAAACAGTTGTACCATAAGACACTCATAGACATGTGAAAAATCGGTGCAGCCAACAGCCAAAAAAAAAAAAAAATGGAAAAACTTTAATTTCTCAAAAAGCAAAAAAAAAAAAAAATGGCAACATTTTTATGCTCAGCAATGGAAACCAATGGCGCAATATCACAGCAAAATGTTTTAAGACTCAAGTGCATCATATTAATCAAACAGGGCATGATTTAAGTACAATGTCACACTGAAAGAGCTTCTTTTTCTTTTTTTGTTTTTAGCAAACACTTAACTTTTGGTCACAGTTGAAGGACTATTTTCATTTTTCCTCTCCTTTTTTAATCTATGGGACTGTTGTATCTCATTAGGATGCTTTTTGTAAAAAACACCAGCTCTTGCACTGACTAACATGCTTTCTTTTACAGAAAGCAAGCCCTAAACCCCACATTGCTTCTTTTAAGGAAAGCGAGACATTATCAGTATTTACTCCCTTGTGTTTATGAAACAGCAGATCACAATAATCAAACCTGGTTTTGTTTTGAAGTCACTTTTATCACCTTCTGAATAAATGGTTCAGCAATGAGGGCAGATCTCAGGTTTTGTTCAGGGAGGCGAGATGTTTTCTGTCATCAAACTGGGTTTGACTTTGAAACGCGTGCAAAAAGAAACTGGCACAAGTTGAATGTTGAGGGTACTGTCACTTCCATTGGCACCGTAGCCACCGATGACCCCAAACAACACCTAAAACTCAGCATTGCAAAAAATCCTCATTATATTAATATTACACATCCCCTTGTATAGATGCAAAGTGCAAAAACTGAATTAGTATACTAAAGCTCATAAACATAACAGACAAAAATAAAATAAAATCAATAGAAATACAGAGAATGATATCGGTGTAGGAGCCTAAAAAAAGCATGCCGGCAACCTTTGAATATCTAACAAGTAGATAAAACAAGTCACATGATATTCTTTTTTTTTCCTTAGGACTCAATTTAAAATGTGTCTTTGAAGCTAACATAAATGAGTCAAGCTAGTAAGATGCTACCGCTTTCTTGCCTATAGCTGGAAGTATTTTACTGGACTGTAACATAAAATCCCAAAAAGGGAGAAAAAAAAAGAAGCAAACAACCATCAACACAACTCTTTTACACCAAAAGCCTTTTGGGACATTATTTACAAATGAAGCTATCATGCTTTTGTAAGGGGTTCATTTAAAAGCTATCATTACACAAATACAACGAGAACATTTTTATTTTTATTATTTTTTTTTTCAATACTATCATATCCGAAGGCAAAGTCACAAATAAGAGTTTGAATGGATCCTTTGGAGATGGAAATAAACACAAAGTGGGGGGAAGTTAGAAAGGAAAGGATGGAGGGGGGGCTTCTGAAAACACAACTCTCCATGCTCTAGAGTGTTATCCTGTTCTTCCAAAGAAGGAAAAGTCATAGGACACAATAATAAACTGTATTTAGAGTCAATTAATTTTATACATGGAGATAGAAATGTCTCGCAATGACTTTCAAAGGACGGTCATACAGGCATTTAGCTTGTATTTGATGGTCTTGGGCTGGGGTTAAAAGCTAATTTGAGGAGGAATAAGGATGAGGAATGAAGGGAGTAGCGGGCATTCTGACAGGAGGGCAGAGTAACAAGTAATTTCTTTAGTCTATTATTGTAGAGAAGGGCATGTTTTTATGGAGGTTCGGGTTCTGAGAGTGTCGGTTGCGGCTGCGTACAGAGCTGAACACCATGTTGCAACCGGGGATTTTGCACTTGTGCATTTCGCGTAGGTGCACAGTCTTGTAGTGCACACGCAGGGTCCCTTTGTTGCTGTACATTTTGTGGCAGATGTTACAGAGGATCCCACTGCTGCTGCAATTACTGCCTCCAGAGGACATTAGGAGGAATGGTGAGGAGGAAGGGTCCAACCCCTCACTTTGTCCATCTTTTAGTTCTCTTGTCTCATCCCGATATCCCCCATCAGCCCGCCCCTCGGCACGCTGGGAGAAGTCCTCCCCCTCGCTGTTGCCCTCATCCTCTTCTCCCTCTTCCTCCAGGTCATCCAATAGGATGCCTTCATCGCTGCCCTCATCTGACTCGTGTGAGGAGTGGACGCTGCTGCTCGATTGAACGCTGGATGTGGTACTCAGGTCCAAAACCATGTAGTCGTCTGGCTGGCCCCGAGAGAAGCCGTTGGTGTGGTGGTTTCTAAAGTCTTGGTTGAGAGGATAGTGAGGATGATCATTGCTCATGGGGGAATGGGTAATGTGGTTTAGCCCGGCAGGCCCGAGACTGGCACCTCCGAGGCCCATGCCGGCCATGGGGTCCAAGCCCATGTAGTGTCCAGCGTAGATCTTGGCCAGTAACTCAGCTCGCAGGTCCTTGGGCAGTGGCGTGAGTTGGGGGTCCAGGACAATGTCGTCCAGCTCTTTGGTCAGCAGTTTGCGGTGCAGGTTGATGTTGGAGCTGTGCCTAATGTGCAGGGGGACAAGTAGAGATATAACTCAGCATGCTGCCAGTGTGTCAATAATGTAGATTACATCTCAAATAGAAATAGGGACACAGTTGAAATACACACATTTGTATTTACAGTCATATATCTTAGATACAAGTTATTTTACTTCTGCGAAATGGTGCCAAGCTTAGAAGATTCAATATCTTTGGAAGCGCTCTGTGTAATTATTGTTTCTGTCAGGAAAGGTACAAAAAAGGCCCGCACACAGACAGAAATCCATCCGATAGTTCTCCGCTGAAAAACTTTACTAACATAGCAATGAGAGAGAGCATCCTGCTAGTGTTTACCACTGTCAGCATGTCTGCACTGCACAGCCCTCAAATCCAATAGAGTCTGACTCAATTAAATACTCCACCATATTGAATGGGAGTTTATCAATTGATTCGAGCTGTGGTAATGTGATAATCGAGGGGAACTGGATAGCATATTAGCACTAGGCCCTGACAGGATTATCGCATTCGTTCCCTATTGGAGGTGGCTTAATCGAGCACCTCAATGAACATGTCTTTATGTAGCCCTGGATTTAATTAAGATGGGCATTTTTCCCAAACACAAGGTGCTACAGCTCACGAAAGAAACCAAGTAACAAGTGCCATGCTTAAGCCAGGATACAATTAGTGAGGATTTCAGTTAGCACACAAGGCCATGCTAGAGGATGCAAAGTGAAATGGGCTTGAAAATCAAATGTATTCCCTTTATTCTATTTTTTTCCTTTTAAGCTCCTATTTCACAGTTGCAAAGTGACACTATGAAGAAGGGGACCCACAGTACACACGTCACAATAAAACTGTGTAACACAAAAAAAGAAATTTGAGAAACCAATCACCAGTGCCATAATATAGCATACACAGTCTGCTCTTCTCACATCAGGCCAGCAATTAAATAAAACAAAAATATGCAATCACTCAGTGCCTTTAATGTGAAGGGTTTCCATGCAGGGAGGGCACATGTGTGTAAAACAACACAAAAATTGAAAAGAAAAGGAAAAAAAAAAAGTCGTCCTTAGCAGGACGGTCAAAAATGGAGTCACAATGGATAGTAGAGCTTACCAGCAGTGGCAGGGTTGATGCAGTCAAAAAGGGTCCCTTTCCTTTAATTATTTACTTCCCTATCCGACATTGTCCTGCAAGAGGTAAAAATACATTCATTTGAGGGACCCTTTTCTGTGAACCAAGCAACCAGGAGCCCGTCCACTCGAGCATCGTCAGCATCGTGGCAAATCGACTGGCTGTGGCTGTCACTGTGTGTGTGTCTGTGTGTTTGCACGTTCTTATCTCTGTTTGTGCGTGTGGAAAAAGAGAAAATATATTCGTTTTTCCATGTGCTGCAATCAAAAAAACTTTATAAATCCCTTGTTGTATTTTATCCTTTGAACATGCAGTTATATTCATATGGCGTTTAACTGATTGCTAAAATACGGCACGATTCAGTGTCTGTGGCGCTCTATCCCCGTCTCTGAGACGCGTGTGTGGATGTTTGTCTGTGAGAGACCCACAGTGTTTCTTTGTACGGCAAAAAAAAAATTAAAAAATGCTGTAATCAGTGATTAGTGTAATCAGGAAAAAGGCCACAGTTTGTGCAAGGGTGCCAACCAACACAGATGTGAAGAGGGGCCGCACAGATTTGCTCTGTTAAGCCTGAGGTTCAGAATGCTGTTGATGATGCTCAGGTAGGCAGGTCCTTTGCAACATGTCTCCATCTGTATTACAACACCTTCTCACTGCTAATAAGCTCTAAATTAACCATGGCTATCTAGTCATACATCCAGCAAGTAGACTGCAGAATTAGCTACACCAAATCTCTTTAAAGTTAAAGCAGTTAAATGACAAATATTCACAATTACCACTAGAATCTTTTTATCCATTTTACTGAAATGCTCAAATAAATTAAACTGTTACTTTGGATCATTTGTAGCCATTTACAAAATATTGAATTACAAGAATTGTAGAGGAGAAAAAGAGCCAAGTTCATCTTCATTATTATTTAACCCTTTTGTTTGCGGTGCCTCCTTGCCCTAAATGCTCAACATAAGTCAGCTGAATCCACACACAGTGGACATAATGCCTTCATCCCTTCATTTATCAGATTTAGACTTTCTGCCCCATTTCCCACTCCCCTCCGTCCGTCCACCTCCATCACTCCTCTTCACTGTGCTCTATTTTTCCTCCCCCAAAACCAACTCCTGAGTTCCCTCCTTCCTCCATCTCCACCTCCCTGTTGGCCAGTAATGTGGCTTGCAAACCAATTTGACAGTCTCATCTTCGCCCAAAAGACGGGGGAGGCCTCCAGAGAGCCCATTTTTGACTGTGCAGAGGAGGCAGAGTGAGAGTGTGCCTGTCCCAATCGGCGTTAATCATCTTTAGGTTCATCTGATGGCCCTTGCCCTTGCTTTTGTGTCAGCGC
Source organism: Hemichromis elongatus (assembly GCA_015108515.1). Lineage (NCBI taxonomy): Eukaryota > Metazoa > Chordata > Actinopteri > Cichliformes > Cichlidae > Hemichromis > Hemichromis elongatus. The sequence goes on from VUQR01036684.1 coordinate 93,736, forward strand.
TTATGTGTGTATATACACGTGTGTATGTTTGTCTAAATGACTCATAATGTGTAAATGAGATAGAAGGCTGAGTGGTATTAAACTGGCACCAGTGGTTCTTTGTCTTTCCTGTCATTTGGGGTGCATTATGAGGTTTTGGGTGTAAGTGGGAGGACAAGAGTTTTAGTAACATTTATCACTCTCTGTCACTGTTATATCTCCTTCGCACCGCTCCAGCCTCTCGAACGGCACAAGCTGCACACAATGATTTTGAGTACTCCTAAAAAAATGAGTGAGAGGAAATTAAATATGCATTTGATACCGCATAAAAAAAACTATTTATTGTACAGTCTAAGGAGCTGTCCTTACAGCTCCTTAGACTACGATGACCTGGATGACTGAGAACCTTCACAGACATATTTATTGTACATGTTCAGGTTTCAATTTGAAATCGCTTGCAGTTTTAGAACTCGAGTTCTGATGATGACAGTCAGCTTGCATGGGCGTCTCTGTGTTATTCATCTAAGAATAAAATAATTTCCCTTTATTCTCCTCAAAATGAATCACAATTAAGCTGTCAGTATAAACCAAGGGGATGTAATACTTAAAGCTTTTTATTCAGCAGATAGTTTAATGTAAGTGGCTTTTGCTAACATATTCTCTCTATTAGCAGCATGCCCTTTGTTTATAAGGAGACAAACAGAGAGCTGATTGTGGAGTCCCACATGCTGTGAGGGGACCAAGGGAAAAGGAGGGAGACAGAGAGAGGAAGAAGAGGGGAGGAAAGAAACTCTCCAACATAATTAACCTTCACTCTCTCCATTTGCAGTGGCCCATGCAGGGACCATGTGCTGCGCATGGCTGCACCATGGGAATGCGACTGAGGGAGATCACCTGCTTGCTGCAGCGACAAAGAAGGAGCAGGTTAAAATGTTTCAGGTGAAGGTTAAAAAAAAATAGTATGGGCTGATTTAAAAAAAAAAAAAGGAAAAGAAAGGTACGGCAATCTTGTCACCAGTTAAAAATGATGATTAAAAAGGCTAATAATGGAGATGATTACTGGTACCTGCCTTTCTAGCAGTTAATTATGCAGCTTCTTCAACACTTGTGCCGGCGCTGCTCACTCCCCACAATAAATATGCAATCATTTACCTCCGTGCAGCAGGCAGCCAGGAGGCTGAGGGAAAACACCCCGCTTTAATATCGCTCTCGCATACGCACACACGCACTGTATGTTGCTCTGTTTAACACTCAAAAACACACACATTACATGCTTGCTCAAGGGCACTTTAAATGATCCTGTTCAATATGTATGTACAGCATCCACGAGCGGGGATGTTTTCATGTGGATTTGTATGTCTCGCTGTTTATTCCACAGTGCCTGGATCCCATGTTAACGCTAGTGATACGTTTTTATGTGGTGGTGCATTCGCATTGAATCCTACTCCGAGTGTCATCGACTCTGCAGATCAAATGACCTCACCTCTGTTTTCTTCTTTACTTTGATGCACAAGCTTTTGATACTGGTGTCTGATGCTGCGTTTACGCGCATTTGGCTTTGCACTTGGTGAGTGGACTTATCGGAGATGCAGAGGACTTTCCTGTTGCTGTATCATGTCGTAATCTCTGCTGAAAAGTAATAAATAAATAACCACTGTTTTACGTTCCTCTTTTTTGCACTGGGTAAAGTATTGCTTTAGCAAGTCCAAAGTGAGGCGCCTGAAAGAGCTGCTTATTAATTGTTATTGCCAATTGCGTCTGCAAAAAAAAAAAAAAAAAATCTAATTAGAAAAAAGAATTTTGACTTATTAAATGTTTGAAATATAATTTTGAGCAAATACATTTGTACGTGCAGTTTCTTAATCTTATCAGAGCAAATGCTTTGATGAAAACAGCTAAATTATATTCCCGTTTTATTGCTACCATTACACTCAAACATACATTATGTCATTAAAGGATTACCCAGGGACAGATCTGATGAGAGCATGGCTTGTGTATTGACTCGTCTCAAAGCTCGAGGATTTCTCGAGCTATGCAGTGCTCTTCTGTCTGTTGTTTTATTCCCTGTTTGAACCTGCGGCAAAGTAATTCGCCCCACATGCTATCAGGAAAAATGTGGAAATAATAGGAAATAATAGAGTATCACACATCTACAGCTGTACTGTGCAACCTTGGCTTAGGTGCTCTATTTTTACTTAGTCCTTGCTGCAAATGGTCTCTGTCATATATATGTATATGTGTTTGAATGACATTTACTGTGTATGCTGGTGTCAAACTGTTTCACACACACACATGCGCAAATCCATTCTGACACAGGAATTCACATATAGATGCTATCTTTTCTTTGTGAAATCATCTTTGAGCTTGTTATACCACCAAATTCAACCCAGGCTTTTGTATCAAACTGTGTATTTTTGATAGGACACCTTCCCCACACTCGTTCCTCCTGTTTTTTGTTTTTTTTTCATTATTCTCCTCACTGTTGTCACTTCATTTACTTCACAGAAGTCTGTCATCTGCTGTCAAAACTATTATGTGGTTACGTCAAGAGATTCCAGCATAAAGGGATTCAATTACATAATTGACCAAAAAAACAACGAAACAAAAGAAAAATCTGGCAATATCTGCAGATTACCAGTGGCACGGTTTCTTTTTTTTTGCTTACTTCTATGACATCTGTTTAAAATCAGAGCATTTTCTTATGTTAGATTCCCCCAATAAATGGTCTGTGAAGTTTTATTTCACTTTTTTGAAAGCTTAGATGAATTACTCGGTTGTTTTTGTCATACGTTTTGCATCATTAAGTGGTTAAATACTTGGATGTAATATTTATCTGAGCAAATGCTTTTTTTTCTTTATCTATTTGTTATTCCCTTATGTGTGCAAGAGAGTGTGAATGTGTGAAAGTGCAAATGCTGCACAACAGAACGGTCCTGCTATGGGCAGGAGAAGGGAGCTAACGCTCTCGCTGGTGGCAGTGCACCACACCGAGGCAACGCATGTTACGATAACACATGCTGTCATCTCGCTGCTGTCTGCACAGCTGCATCAGGTGAGCAGCAGGTTTGCACCTTTGCGGACGCTAACTTGCCTCTTGTTCTGCTGCCTCCGTTCTCCTCTCACACCTATTCTAATAGAGTCCCAGGATCACCTGCCTTATTTACATGCTGCTAATTAGCAAAAAGTGCTCGGAACAGATGCCACAGAAACAGCTTGGTGTAGAAAAGGAGGCGAGAGTTTGGTGGAGTGACAGAGCGAGCGATGAAGGGATTGTGTGAGAGAGACAAAACTGTGAGGGGAAAATACAAAAGTCCCTCTGGAAAGAATGCATTTTACAATTGCAGTCAGCTTTACTTGTTGCGCATATTGGATGATAACATTTTTCATCATTATCCCCACTGCAGAACAGAACGAGTAACCCTGGTTAGCAGATGGGTTTTTATCAAAGATACAGTATATGAAAGTTTAGATTGGGATTTCTATTTTAAGGGTCATTTAATACTTTATTTGTGCATAACTTGGCCAAGTGAATATAGTTGATTAGCCCACTGGCCAGGTTTTTAATTTTCAGTCACCATATATAATGAAAATGATTTCAACCTGTATATAAGAGCCACTCGTTAAACTTAAAATTTGTTGTAACTTAAAAAAGTTGTCGCCATGTTATGTACCTCCACCTGTCAGTGTTTTTACTGCATATATACATATATATATGCACAGTTCATGTGTACCACTGATACGTGCTAACAAGCCCAGGTGAGTAAGGCTAGCCTCACCTTTTAATGCGCTAATAAATGCAGTGGTTTGACAAACCGCTGTCTGTTAATGTATGCGCCTTCATCTCCCAGTGACAAGGTGAGGTAGTGAGGGCAGGTAAACAACACACTGAAGCTGGAGGCTTGATACATAGTGATACGTACTGTCTGCGTATGTGCTCCTGCTCTTCTAAACTTTGACTTGACACTGAGCAGATGTTCCCGAATCCACTTTAGTGTTAAGTTAGCGAACAGATGTTAGGTGGAGGCCAATGAGGATAATGTAGTACTGAAATACTGCAGTTCACCCTTATGTTAACATAAAAATAAAAATAAAATATCTCTCATAACAACTGAACTACATTTTAAAGCAATGTCTTTTTAATTAATAATGTTTGAGCCTTATAAAACAAAACCTTAGGCCTACTGTAGGTAATTTATGAAATAATAATAATCCAACCTACCTGTGATTGCCAATGTTAAAAAAATCTGTAGTAACTTTTCAAATTTGTGCCACTAACCTGTCTCTGCTCCGCCGGGAAGGGAAAGCAGCATTGCAGCCAGCCACAGTGCACACGTGCATCTCTTTGAGATGCACGTTCTTGTAGTGCAGTTTCATGCTATAGGAGCTCTTGAAGCTCTTCTTACAGACATAGCAGATCTTGGGGTCAGGACTTGAACATGGATCTCCCTCTGGTGATCGAGAAGAAAGGAATTTGGGTGGGCTGGAACCATAGCCCATCGAAGTGATGAAGCTCTCGTGAAGTGCAGCCATACTTGCAGCAGTGGCAGCGGCCGCTGCCATGCCCCCATTATAGAAGCCATACTGGCCCATGCAAAACATGTCATAAGTTGGATCATTGAGTTCTTCTTTGATCTTGATAGGAGGGTGATGAGGGGAGGGTGAGGAGTTGCCCTTTCCTTCCATTTCCTTTCTCAAATGAGCTTCCTCACTACCCTCATCATCTTGTTCCTTTTCCAGACCTCTTCCACCTCTGCTGTGCTTTTGCTGATCCTCCACGTCCATCAGCTCGTCACGGTAAAACATCTTTGAGTCTGAGGTTTCAGACTCATTCTCAAAGTCTCTCTCGTGGTCCTGATCCTCAGAGGTAAAGCTGTCCATGCAGCGTAGATCAGCAGCTCCACCTCTGCTGTCACTACCATTTCCTTCGTGGCACTCATCTTCACTTTGTCTCATCATTCCTCTCAGAGCCAAGCCAGGGCTCATCTCATCCTGGGAAGGGGATTGCTGCCCGCTTCCACCACTGTGGTTCCCATTTCCACTAGCGCCGTTGTTGTTGCTATTACAGTTTCCGTTAATTTTTACATTGTTGTGAAGAAGAGATGACTGGTGATGGTGGTGATTGTGGTGGATGTTATCGTCGTCATCATCATCTTTGTCCTCATATTCATCAGCCACATCGATGACTTCTTTCTCAATCTTTACTGGCATGCTAGATTTACGAGGCTTCTTTTTGGGCGTCGGGTCGCTGCCGCCGTTGGTGAGGTCGTGATTGGCACTAGGGGTTGGTAAACGGTGGGACATGGGTCCTACATCTGACACATGAACATTATTATGAGAGGCCACAGCTGCAGCAGCCAGGATCTGCTGTTGCTGGTCCATCAGAGTAGTGCTGTTGGTAGTGGTGGGCATGATGGGGCTGGTGGGCAGTGACACTGGAGGACTGACGAGGTCTGCAGGGGACAGTAGTGTTCGGTAGAACGGGGGCACTGGTTGAACTGGCTGCACTGATTTCAGGGAGGGGAACACCAGTGGACTTTGCAGAGGCGACTGAAGCATAGGGTCTACTGGTGGAGTGGTGAAGCCCAACGGTGGCCTTCCAGGGCTAGTGAGTGTGAAACCACCGTTCTTGGTGCTCGAGATGACAGGTGTGCCAGTGGTAGAATTGGCACGGATGAGGTCCTTGTCGCGGTTATTGCGCAGCATGGGCATGTGCAACCTTGGATTGGGATTTGCACTGTGACGATTGCGGCTGCGTAGTGAGCTGAACACCATATTGCAGCCCTCGATGGTGCAACGATGTTTAATCTTCAAGTGTACAGCATTATAGTGTATCTTAAGTGTGCCTTTGTCATAAAAGGTTTTGCCACAAGAGTTGCAGACAACGCGACCCTTGCGTGAGGTGGCTCCCATGCGGCGCATGCGATGCATCTTGGAGGAAAAGGAAGGATGGGTGATTGTTTTTGACTGCTCGTCCTTTATGAAGTGGTGGTGGACCGGGTGGTCACTCAAGCTGTTGGTTTGCTGAGGTTGATTTTGGGACTGCTGTTGGCCCTGTGGCTGTTGCTGCTGAAGCTGTGTCTGCTGTTGCTGCTGTTGAGCCTGCTGGGTGGAAGGGGTTGGTGAGATGGGAGATGCCCGGTTGTTGGGCTCTGTCTTGGGTTCGGCGTTGTTGTTAATGGCTCCCAGCGCTCCACGACTAGGACTTGGACCTGTGCGGAATGGTGATAGGGACACTTCTGACTCGCTGGTTTCCACTTGTTCTCCTTGGTTTGGCAGGCTGGGCTCCCGGAGCCGCAGAGCAGACTGCTCCATTGGGAGGCCGTTGGGGGGCAAGCCAAGCATGGGGGCAGAGACTGGGTTGATGTACTGGAAGGGCAAGAGGAAGGCTAAGCTGTTAGGGATATTTTCGAAATGGTGGATGCTGGACGGGCTACTGTTTTCCAGATGTGTAAGAAGCCCCGGGCTACGGGTCCTGTTGTTACTTTCAATGAATGTCCTTATCCCGGAGTCTGTCTTGGAAGAAGGAACTGTAACTGCCTGACCTTCCTTCTCCTGAATGGCCATCAGCTCCACAATGGACTTGGTCTCACCAAAGCGCAGGAACTGCTGCAGGGTGATGATCTCTTCTTCTCTGGACATGATGGTCCAGCGGTCCAGCACCTTGCCTGCAGCATCCTAGATGCCCCAGAAGAGACAAGAGAGAAGACAAAAATACTTTATTGATCGTGAATAATCAGGGTGGTCAAAGGAGAAGACAGAGCAAGGGTTAGTTTGTGAGAGCGAGCATTTCTGCTCATGAAATTCAGAGGCCCCTGGAGCGACAAGTAACTAACAGAGCTTTGTTGAAAATCTCCCTCCTCCACTGTCCCTCTTTTCCTTCCACTCTTCACATATTCATTTTTAAGAAGAATCTTTCCTGAAAATCTGCCCATTAATCACACCATGATGAGAGTAACAAGTTCAATAACGTTTTAAGCAAACAAATCAAAAGCACTGAGGTGGGGCTTTTTAGCAAGTCTCTGTGACTCAAAGCATTGGAGGCATATTAATCTGAGAGAAAGAACTGAACTCTTGCAGGGACTCCCTCTGTACACAAACTACACCTAGGGATATTTACAAAACTGTGGGAGCCAAAGAAAAAAAATAAGACGAAATAATAGAATAATTAATGCAACACAGTACCATGCTGTAGTTCGCATGCAATTTTTCTTAGTTCTTTCTATATCTCCGAGGCAGTGAAATGCTTAAGGGGAAGACACTATGCATTTAAGGAATGGGTTTGGATACTCAAACAAAAGAAAAAAAGAAAACCCGTGTTTGTTTAAGATGCCTGATGATGCCTTGATAGCAGCATTGAGATTGTGTTCCTATCATTGGCCAGTGTGGTTATTTATCATGTGTTTATGTTAGGTGTTTTAAACATTGTGCAACCTGCGGAGCTATAAATGGAAATGTGATCAATATTTCAATGAGACTGGAGGAATACACAGCCTCTTATACTTAAAATATTGAAGGTGAAATCCTTTGTAATAAATATCCATGTTGTCGTCAGTCTTTATCCAACTATGCACTTGAAAATATCTCCCAATGAAAATAGCAAAAGTGTAAAATAACAAATTTTAACAATAGATAATTTATTACATCCCACGTCGTTTCCAATTGATGTGTGTTTTTGGAGGCCTGCAAATGATGAGAAACATGTTTCCATCCTGGGATACCAGAACCGCTCCAGTGGGAAATGGGCTTTACTCCAACTAGAGCAATTTGCTTGGCTAGTGTCTTTTAGAGACGTGCTATTAATGGCTGAATATTAATAAGAAACTCAGACTCATTGCAAGTGTGCACACTGTCACATGTCAAAAGACGGTGAAGGACTTTGGAAGACGACTCTTGTCAAATCTTGAAAATGAAATACGACCCTGTACTTTTGTCCGCTTCTGTGAACCGTCATGTCTTTCTGGTTTGAAGCACTAATGACAACGTTCGCCACTAATGCCTCCTCTACTGTTGTTATACAATGTGATATTTGTCTGAACAAGATGGAAATAGTCAGATAGAAAGAAAGACAAAGTGTAAATACTGCAGTTCTCACACTGTTTCCTGAGGGACCAGGCACAAGTGACATCAAGGGAGCAACACAAGTGATGACAATTAGTCACACTGAAATGGTAACATTTCTTTAGAGCTCCTAGCTGCTGGCATCTATAAAAGATAAATGGCAACGCTAGTGAGTAAAAAGCTGTAAAAACCAACATCACAAAGCACAAAGGGCCTGTAAGGAGAAAACAGACGATAAATGTTTAAAGAGAGACAGCAAGAGAGAGAGAGAGAGAGAGCGCAAGGGAGAGACACAGAGGAAGAAGAGCAGAAGCGCAGAGAAAATAAAAGTGTGAGTGGTTTCATATCATGCCCTCAGATATACTGTAGAAATAGATTCTTCTGAGACGAAACATCAATAGTCACTGGGGTATTTGTTGTTAAATATACATTAAAAAACACTTTACACTTTCATTCTGTGTGCGCTCTGGAGTTTTAGCCTGGAGGTATGACTTTAAATTCTAGCCTGGACACTATTATTTCATACTGCATGGCCATCTGGGCATTAGTACTTCCATCTGATTTAATTGAAACAAAAAATGAAAGCAAATTAAAAAGTGAATCTTTAAATAGTTACACAACCAGGATGTTTCTTAAGGAATTGTAGTTCTAAGAAGTGCTGCAGCCTATTCATATTTCCTAGTGACTAAAACAGTATATGTTGATGTGTGTTACATGTTGAAACACATCAAGGTTACCGACAGTTACACCTCTGATGACAGGCGGCAAATATTTTAAATGTTTAAATGTTGCATTAGTTTGAATGGTGCCTCTTTTTTGTGAGCAGTAAACAGCGAAATAATATTTGCATTTTATGCATTATAGGCAGTCAATGTTTAATTAAATGGAAATGAAAATATCACTTTCCTATTTTCCCCACTTTGATGTTCAATTCACGATTAAAATAAGATTCATGAGAATCATAAGTTCATAACAGGGAGGTAATTCTAATGGAAGGCTGATTAATAAATGCCAGGAAACGGTCTGAAGCTGTGAGCAATATCATTAAATAAAACTGCTAAAATTTTACAGGTTCATATGCCTCAATGGGATACGATTTTCTGACCATCTCAATTATTGATTGAGTAAAACAGGACTTAGAGATGGATTTAAGTCTGTGCTAGTCCAACCATGAAGCCAAACAAAAGTCAAACACAATGACACAGGCCAAACTGCAACCCATTAGGGCCAGCCAGCTGTCAGAACAGGTCAGCAGTTCTGCTATGCACTGGACCCTGTCTGAGTGGAGGCTATCCAGGCCCTCCTCGTTCACTGGTCAATTGACTTTTGGAGGCCAGTCAACATGCGTTTGGGCTGGGTCAGCCCTGGTGCAGCGTCAACACAAATCCAAAACTGGGGTAAACCTGATGAGAAAAAGACGCAAGGGGACAAACCTGACTGAAGTTCAGTTCATGAACGTGCAGCTATGTATCTTTAAGCCAAATAACCATTCAACAAAAGCTTGTGTGCGTGTGTTTTACAAAGCCAGAGGAGATTGTAATTAATGAAAAAACCTATTTCGCAAATATCACTGCAAAAAAATCCATTTGAACCAAAAATTTAAGAGAACAATTGATGATTTTAATAAAAACAGTTTTTCTATATTAAAATGAGCATCTAACGTGTGTGGACGCACATTTGCAGACAAACACAGTCCCCTGTATTCCTCACTGCCGTCAGTGTCACAACTCCACTCCCCTGCATTAGCCCTCTGATGCTGTGAGAGAAACAAATATGCCATTAGAAGCACTTTTACAAGTAGGCACTCATCTTCCAATTAGCTTAATGTGGCCCTCTTCCCCCTATATTTTCCAGTCGTGCCCCACCTCTTCTTGTACGTTCCCTCCAGTAAAATCTCATTAATCCACCCCTCCCCCACCTCCCCTAGTGCTATGACATATTAGTCTGTCATTATCCATCCCAGAGTCCTTTAAACAATGCAGCTAAACCTCTGTTTGCCAGGTTAATGACTATTAGCCAATAATTACAGCAGAGAGACGATGGGGTACCCACTTTATCTGGTGGACAGCTTCTGCTGTTAGTTTATTTTATCTGCCTCCCTCCACGTCTCTCAGAATTAATCTAGCAACTGCTGTATTTATTCATCTCTGCACTGCCGCAACACATTCTTAATTCAAGGCCGCCTCTATTACCGCGCTGGTGCTGGATGTTGCGTAGTGGGTGTGTAGCTGGGCATCTAACTTGCAGATTGCTGACAAGGAGGATGAGCAAATGATGGCCTTGTCATGGGCCAGTACCAGTGTCAGTTAAAACAAATCAGGCAATTATGCAATTAGCAGTTTATGTGCTGGGCTGTATTAAAAGCTGGGGTGAGCAGCATTGTTGTAGTGGATGGTGTGCATTAGCGATTAACAGCTTAACATGTATATGCTTTTCACTAATCATCACCTATCATACTCACTGACCGAGTCTCTTCAGAAAGCAGTAGAGCGAGAGAGAGAGAGAGAGCCAGGCTTTGAGAAAAAGGGAAAATGTTACAAATACATAGTGTTACACTTATACTTTTGTATACAGTAAAGATGTAAAAGGGATTCAGGTCGACTGCTCGATTGGTTTACTGATCTATTATTATTGCCGATGTTCTGCAGTGTTACTGTAATGAGGAAATAAATGCATTATTTTTGACAGTCAGAAGAAAATTACTTTTTGTACTATCTGTGAAGAAGTCATAAACTCCCGACATTTTTTCAACTTTGGAAAACTCAATGGAGACAGCGCGGTCTAACAAACTTGATGTTTGGCCAGCATTTAATGACCGTTTAGTGTAATCACCACCTTAATTTGGCCGAAAAAGGATAATATAATTTGCTAACAGCGTGCAGATCACAGTGTAACAAATATTCTATTTGGGAATTGTTGACTTTACTGCTCTGGAGATGAGGCTGGATTCATATTATTACTAGTTCTTGGGCAGAGTGGGTACACAGTGTAGTGGTTTACGCATTTCCCTAGCAAGCAAAATCTCCCTGCTTTGATCCCGGGAGGAGACATAAATCAGCAGCGACATTGTGGCAATCCCTCATTAATAAGGAAGCTGCCAAAAGTAAGCTACTAGTTTTTGGGCAGGGATCACCAGTTAATATCATATAAATATAGGGCAGGAGTTCACTGGTTAACTTGACAGACCATTACTTTGATCTATGTGCTGCAATATAATTGGTTAATATATTCAGTATCCATAGGCTAACAAGCAGGTAGGATATAATGGAGTTAATGTAGAGATAGTATGCTGATTTTTCTCTCCATGTGAGCAACTGATTCATCAAATAGTAGATAACTGGGTTAACTAAAGCACTATAGTATGTACTAACTTAAATGGGAGGACGCCTACCCTCTTATAGCCTACTCTTTAATGTAGAGCCGGTGCATAAAGATGGCTACACTTGTTTACAAAAATATCTCTACTGATCACAAGAGCATTTGCTTATATTAGTCAGGATCAATTCTCACAATGGCAAACCAAACCATGGGAACCACATTGATTCACCAATCACCTTACAGTGAATGCAATCTCCATTTAACCTCGAGGGAATTCCCATTGATCTCCAGTCCTTCTTTCAGAACCAGTCTTTTTTTTTTAATTTAAAAAATAAAAAACCTGCTCTATTCCTGTGTCCGCCACTTCAAGGGAGGTTAAGCAGAAGTTCCTTGTGATCTGAGAAGGTCTTGAACCTTGATGCTTCCTTTTCCATATTCTCTTTCTCTCCCTCAGCCTATATTGGGCTGTATGAATAATGCAGCATATCTAGTGGCGAGCAGTGCCATGGGTGATGGGTTCACGCAAAGCCCACTGCCTGGAGCCATCACATCAGAGGGCAAGAGCTCCCAAGACACAGGACGCTTCCCCATTGGCTCCCCAATGGTAGGTCAGAGGTCATGTGTGAACAACCAGCTCTACTTCTTCCCCTGTGATGAACCACGGGGAAATCACTAACAGTAGCTACGTCCAGACGTGGGTGGAGGACATTTCAAAGAATCATAGAGGTGGAAATTTGAACTCTGTGATCTTGGTAAATTCCTCATTTATGATCTGCACATCAGAAGAATTTATTTTGACCACAAGTATGCGCCCTATATGCTTGATGTTTTCAATGCTGCAAACTTGCATATTATACACGGTTAAAGTTAGTGAATGCACTACTATATTTATTGATATAAGCAGACAGACAGCAGTATTCTAGTGGAGCAATCAGAAATCAGTGCATGCTTATTGCAGGGACAGAAGTTTTACAAAGAAAGAGTAATATATGTATGCAGTGTAGCTGTATGACAGCTTATAGTACTTCAGACTGCAAAATGTAAACGGCATCCATTCATGTGCATGTAATTTCACACACAGCTTTTCTGGGATACTTTAGAAACGGCTTAACCCAAAATCATTTTCATAAGTAGCAGCTTAGTTTAGAATGAGAGACTGGAGTCAAAAAGATCTGATTAAAAGAATGCTAGATTTTACTAGGTTTTATTTTTTTTCTTTATTTTGTCAGAAAAAAAAGCTAGAAGTACTACATCCAAAAGACAAGCGATTTGATTCAAGGAAATCCAAACGAGACCTTTTGCACCAACTTACATTACTGATTAGAACTTGGAACACATCTGTTCAAGTTTTATGCCTGCTTTATCATATAATTAACAACCGTGCAAAGGGCATTTCCTTGGTCAATAGAATTCTCATCACTGGCCGTGAGCGCTGTTTGCTGGGCTCTGGTGTGAGTAAATATGAAGAGGCCACGGGGCTTATTTAGCTATACCAGACACACTGATCAAGCAGCAGGCCACAAGATACCCTTCCTTCACCTCTCAACCTGATTTAACTCAGGCTTTGGTTAAAAATTCATGACTGCGTGTTAGTTGTTGCTACGGGCACACTAATCGACTGGAGGAAGATTTATAGTGCAGTTGCGGATGACGAGGATGGAGAGGGGGGGTCTGGAGGGGGTTATTATAGAATACTTTACCACAGACGGTGAGTCACAACCTGGCACATACAATGTTCCAGGTGGCTTTCAGTAAACAGTTTCCATTTCTCTCTCTGCTGACTTGTCTTTTTTCATTATCTGTTTTTGAAAACAAATCCCGTCATTTTAGGTCTCCTAACCTCTGACTCATCTAACTCTCCTAACATCCACCACCACCATTGTGCTTGTTAAAAGCCGGCACTCGGTGTCTTTAAAAAAAATGGAAAGGACAGTCCTTTGGCCACAGCCCAGCAGAGGTGCAGATGGGGCAGCACATGGAAGCCATTTCAGGCCCCGGTGCGCTGCAGAGCAATGTCGGCTGTTCTCGAAGTTCAGAACCTCTGAAGAACCGCCTCGCAGCACTTACATGTGAGCAGCATTTGGGACTGGGCTGATGTATTGATTCCCTGTCTCTTTGCACAAAGTGCACAATAACACACAAAAAAAACACTGGCTTGCCTCACCCAGCTGTGCTAAGGAACCGTAGCTGCGGTCAATGCGTAAAACTCAGCAGACCCAGCACTGAGCTAGAGGGGACGCCTCAGAGAAGAAGGGTGGAGTGATAGAAGCAGCGAGGGGATGCCTGATGGTTCACATTAATTGAGGATGATTCGTGTGATCTCCTGGGTCGGGCTACAGCAGCCAGGTCTGTCGTGGGCCTGGGAGACAGATGTGGGGGCCTCTGCGCTCCCTCCAGGGCCAATGGAGAGCAGTGAGGCGGCTGAGAAATGGTCTGTCTGTACAGTGTGTGTGTGTGTGTGTATTGGTCGAGATGCTTTTATTTCAGTCTTATATCACATCTCCTTTGTCTTGATTACTATTTTGGCAGGAAGCAGGCGTATAGAAGGTGTATTAACATATGCTCACAATTTGCTCTTTGGCTACATGCTTATATTATCGCACTGTGTCTCGATGTATAAATCTTTCCTTTTCTCCTTTTGTGTAACACACGTTATCACATTCTCTCGCTACTGTAGGTTAGTAAACACACTAAAACTCAAGTAAAGCTTAAACCTAAAGGGGCTGCAGCTAATACAATCAACATATGATAACTTAGTTAAATGATCTACACCCCAAAATGTCAGCAAAAGTCTCAACATAATCAACACATCACTTCCAGGTTAGTGTGTAAAAGGATGCAGAGAACAGATAATGGATTGTAGGTAAACTTCCCAAGTCATTTTGTTTTGGTCTAGGTGGAAACAGATAGAGGTGTCTGTAACGTGCAGACACACTGCATTAGAAGAGCTTTTCAGCTTTCTCCTGTGCTTCTGCTGTAGAGCATGCAGGAGGAAAGAGAATAAGCTAATGGACTCTTTATTTAATGTGATCAGAGCCATTATTGACATGCTGCCAGGAAGATGCAAGACCATTAACTCGAGCCTATCTCTCTCCGGTACCTTCCCCTCCACCCCACTCCTTTCCCTGACAGTATTTCACTGCCAGACTGAATCACATATGGAGCAAGGGCCACTAGGGGGTCTGAGTGCCCCAAAGGAATCTGTGTCTGTCATATTAACTAAGAATCTATGATACAGGCTGTTTGGAGCTGGCAACAAAATTTTGCTCGGGACTCTGTAATTATAAATCACTTATAATGCCAGTATATTATGTTAGCCTTCGAAAAATAAAGGAGGAACACATATCAGTAACTGCTGGATAAGGGCTTGGATTTTTTCGTATTTTTCAGTGCGCTTTTATGTTTTAGTTGGCTTCGCAGCTAACCATGCAAATTCGAAATCCCGAGGTTTAAATCAACTGTTATTACTCTCTGAGATACTGTCACATTCTTTCTGTTTGTTTTTACTTTTGAACTGTCTAATAAAGCAGATGGGCCAACAGTTAATCTTTGAAAGGACAGTTTATAAAAAATAAAGAAGAAGAAGAAAGCGGAGGGCCTTCTGCAGGATATTCCTGTACAAATCTGTATTTGAAATCTTTTGCGGCGTCACAGTTCCTCAAGACGGAAAATATATTTTACTTTTTTTTTTTTTTTTACGTATGTGTGAGAACAGCGACTGCATCTGCCACTTCAACGCACAAATTAAAATGAAAACCATTTAGAAACCTTTTGGAAAATCAAGAAAAAAAGGCTGAAAGTAGTTGTGGTATGCTGATTTGTTTGATTGTCAGTTAAACTGAATAATCATCTGAGTGAAACAGACATTTTTAAACCATGCTTTGTTATTAGAGTGAGATGACATGAGATGTCATAGGCAAGTATCCGAGAGTGGAAAACACTAGTAGCACTTCCGTAATGATGACAGACGTCTGTAAGTATGTTAAGAATATTGTTTTTCAGAGTCAAATAGTGCCCCGACAAAGTAAAATGCTCCCCACTTGCAAACAGCACAGTCGTCCTCTTTTTCAACTCCCTCACTAGAATTGTTGCCTGGCATGTAACTTGGCTCATTCATCTTGGATGTGAATGGTGCCAATGTGGCTGCAGTGTAATTTACACTACCCCAACCTATGTGCCAGAGCACATCTATCCCTGTGGCCCAGGGGCTCACAAAGCCATTGGCCCAGAGGAGGGTTTTTTTTTTTTTGTGCATGTGCATGATTGTGAAAGTCTGTGTCTGCGATTATGTGGGTACAACAGGAAGTGGTGCTCAGGTCTCACGGGGAATGGTTCCAGGTCCCTGGGCCTGTCTAGTGTCATAAGTTCCAGAATGGTGATTACTTACTGCAAAAATAAACACCATTACCATCTGCTGCTGCCTCTTTGTACTGTAACTTATACACCAAGAAAAGCTCTAGACCATCAAAACATACAAAATGGAGAACAATAACAGAAAAAGAGAATCAAATATGCACTCTAAAATTTCAATGCAAAAATCTCTGTACATGTTTGTGGATGTGCGTTGTGTAACACCTCAAACGAATAACTTTCATTTCTAGTGCTCGGGATGAAGCTAAACAGTTAAAAGATGTGACGGCTTACATGTAGTAAAGCGCGAAAGTTTATCACAAAGCATGGAGAGAACGGGTGGATGATTGGGAGGGGGCATTCAGGACTCGAGGTCTTGCAAAGCCAGCAGATGTTTGATCCATCCACAGCACATCTGGTCCTGAACACACTCAATCCATTTCACTCAACTTCTCCTTTTTAGATTTTCGTTGTTCCTCATGGTTCACTAAACTCTGCATTTCCCCTTGCGGCCCACAAATATTCATTTACCATCATTCATACTGACCACTTAGAGTAACTTTGATTTTCAAGTTATTTGGATTCGTAGGATTTGACTTTTTTTTGCCTTCTAATCAAACATATTTTATACTTAGCTACAAGTCTGGGCTCTTTTTAATATGGTTTATATCCTTAACCCTGTACTCTAAACCCAGTGGCACTGATCAGGGGAAATGGAAGCTGTCATTCTCAGGGGGGTCATACAGTGCTTAACGGAGTGGTTGTTTCTTTCATTGTGGAAAACAGAGATGGGTGTGTACCACCTAAGTCTCTGAATTCTACAGTGCAACGTGATGAGAGGCCTGTCAACTCCCCGTAACTCTCCATGCAACTTCCTTTAATAAATGTCAACTCTGTGACCCAGCAGCAAATCCCTGGCAGGCCGGGTGGGCCAGACAATGTCTGCGCGTGGCCCCGGTGACATGAGGGAAGTGGAGCAAACCACTGTTCTGTTTGTTCAGAGAGGGGATGTAGGACCACCTGGAGGCTCAGCTCCAGGATTACCAGACCAAAAAATAATAATAATAATATTAATAACCTGTGAGTGCGTGTCTATCAAATGTTGGGACCGATTGTGCATTTGTTTTTGCACAAATATACAGCAGAAATGTGCATAGAAATCATTTAGAAATGGGATATGATAGCATATCAGAAAATTAAATACTAAAATTTAAGTGCAAATTGAATGTGTTTGTGCTGTGTTGATAACAGCGTAAGCTTCTCTTGATTTAAGTGTAATCCAATCTTCCTGTGTTTGGGTCTGCCCTGGTCTGGTAGTGCTGTGCAGTGCAATGCTATTGATCTCTTTAGCCTTGTGGTCCGCAGGGTTCCTGTCAGTAAACGCAATGAGCCAGAGCACCTTCCATTCCCCATCCCTCTCTCTTTCCCGTGTAGCACTACAAGCTAAACAGCCATCACTGAAACTCAATACAGGCAGACCGTGCCCTAGTCGTCAGCTAGCAGCAGTGCCCTACAACATCCCGCGAGGCTTGGGCTAAGTCGATTTAGTGTCAGCCTAGCATCTCACCTCGTAGACCTGTGCCAACCTAATATGTCGCGCTAATATGTCTCTCCATATGAATTACAAGGCTGTGAGAGGAACCCAGATGCAATAAGTATGGATTAGCTAATGTCCAGGTTCTGTCTGCGTCTTGTTGGGATGGAGCAGGGGCGGGGGGAAGCTGACGATAGTAATAGCATCTAACTGGGTGTCTGGCTGTGGCTTGGAGGTGAGATGGGGGCATACAGACTTCTGGGATTTCTAAGGAGCTCTGGGAAATAAACTTTCCTCCCTACAGCAGAAGAAAGGGGGAAAGGGCGAGGGAGGCAACATCGAGAAAGTGATTAGAGCAGAATAAGAGAGATGGAAAGAGTGCGAGGGGCCATTAATGCTTTTTTTTCCCTGGCTATTGATCAACCTGGAGGGCTAGAGGTTTTTGGGTTAGAGGTCTTGGAGCGCTTACCTTGTCTGCTGTGTGTCTGCGTGTTAATGTGTGAACCCATTGATTTGTATTGTGCACTCATAGTTGCCCTGCGTGTAGGCCAAAGCGGCTGACAGGGGAAGAGTGGGATGGGAGCAGAGCTTAGAAAGAGAAGAAAACAAAAAGGTGGGCGAAGAGGTGAGTGTGTGGTCAAATGGGGGCGTAATTAGAAACCACGTTACCATTAAACTCTATATATTGATCAGAGATTATTAACATCATATCTTCCCCTCAGCCAATGTGCCTCAGTGTTTAATAATTTATGTTGCATATAAATCTAGTAGATATCCACGCTGTACCTGTTTATTCTGTATGTACCTATTTGGCTGAGTCCAAACCACCTTTCTGCATCCAATTTTCCCTCCTATATAGTAAACTAGTGATTATAAACACATGTTTGATTGTTAATAGTGCTGGGAATTGTCTGATCCTTACGCTGCTTTCAGAGAGAAACACAATTTCCTGTTTACGCAATATTATGATTATTAAATAAAATGATTGGAACCTGGTTTTGGAACAAATGTGTTACACTCCATGATAAATGCTTTTTTTCTAGCCCCATACCTTTGGCAGACTACAATGAAATAGAAACCGAGGCCTTCTTTTTTGTTTGTTTGTTTGCCTTGAAATGGCTACAGTATGACACTATGAAAAAAAAAGAAAGTTGTTTTTTTTGCTCTTTTTTTCTTTTTGTTTCTTACTTCCACTTGCTTGCACAAAATGTGTCGCATCACTAGTTGTACACACTTTCTTCTCACACATGCGCCAGACAAACAGCATATGTTGTGTTTTCCTTGTAAGCAAACTCACATTACACACACATGCACACACAGAGGCCATACTTGCCATCGGCAATCCCTGCAGGCAGATGTGGAGTGTGTGCCAGCGGCCTGCTGAGTGAATGGGCAAGTGTGCCTCAGTGTTGGGCACTATACGCTGGGCTGCTTTGATGTGTGTGTGTGTGTGTGTGTGTGTAGGGGGGAGGTCAGTGAAACAGCAGAGGGACTGTGTAATCCTCTGACATGCCTGTGGAAAAATACAAGGATCCCTCTGACAGTGGCTGAACTAAAGGCTCAGAGGACCAGTTAGTGTGTCTACAAGTTCATGTGCATAGGATTCACTGCAGGCTGTTTCTGCGATACAGAAACACAAACACGCGGGTCATGCGCTGGCACACATCTACACACAATTAAGATTCACCGTAGGGTTCAGACTCGCTCTTTGTAGTAAGGTTTCTGGCTTGGTGACACTAATTCTTTAAGGGCTATGTCACTTTTAAAGACTGTGGTGTAGCCATGTAAGGTGCAGCCTTCGACTAATATGGCGTTGTTGTTCCTCGTGCGGGAACGCAGAGCATTAACGTGAAACAGCATGGTTTTGCCGCTGGAATGCGGGAGGACAAACGACATGTTTTGGCTCTGTCCTCTGTGCTTTACATAATTGGAGCTTACGTTTCCTTTAGTCTGAAGGGATGTTGAATTCTACATGGTGATGGGAAGCAGGTCTGTTGATCATTAGATTTTTGGCAGAAACCGCCACACGCGAATAAGGTCGCACAACAAAATAATGTGCGTGTGTGTCTCTGTATGCATGTGTGTAAATGTCTTCATCACTGCAGCATGTAGCTGACAAAAAAAAGGGGGGGGGGGGGGGGGGAGAAAAAAAAAAAAAAAAGTTAGAGAAAG
>VUQR01036688.1:0-10219 GCA_015108515.1 Hemichromis elongatus
CTCAATTAACAATACTCCGAGTAGCACCAACTGCAAAGAGATGTAGGGTGGTCTTCTCAAAAGGCTTCCTATAAATTGCTATGTAAAGAGCTTTACACAAGGACCCAAAAGCTAATGTATCTTTTTGTCTCTTTCAGTGACCTGTGCAATCACACATTTTTCTCTACTCTCAAAGCACATTCACTATTGCTGACTAATGTTGATAAGCAGCCCAGCTGACACTGCCTGTTTGGCTCCTGCCTCTAATTGAAAAACATCTGTGTGTCTGATTTCCTGCTACTGGCTGATCCATACTGAACTCCTGCAAGATTAAAAATGTTAAGTGGCTGGCTTTAGGTTGCCCTCATCACTTCTTGTGGTGTGGTTTCATAAAAGTAATTCAGTTATTGATTCACCAATCAACGGTGATATGTGTTGGACACTTGAGAGTTGGCAAGGTTGATCTATAGATGAGGTAAAGCTAAAATAGACATAAGTTGTTAATGAAGAAAAAAATGAGATGGAGAAGAGGAGAAAGAAGAATTTTGAATAACTATAACACATTAGCCTTGTTATGGTGACATATTTGTTGGGATGGTGGTGACGTGACACATGACAGCTGTATAACTTTCAGAAAAAAGAAAAATGCCATCTCCTTTTACATGAATATCTAATCATTTTACAGTTGCAGCAACACAAAACCTTATGCCTCAGATTTGAGATTTGTGGGTTCAAATAATAAATCATTTTACCTCGAATGAACTGTGAAAAATGAATGTTGCCTGCAAAGGGTTGCTAAAAATCAGGCAGCACTGGATTGTGGATTCAAATCTTTATTGATCAAATGCTCATCAAACTTTGATGTAGAGTGCTGTAATAGACCCAAAACAGTGAATGACCTGGGGCTTAATAAAAGTAGGTCAACTGCAGGTTTGTGCAGGAAACGGCTAACAGGAATGAAAGAAAATCCCATTTAACACACTCATGTATTTTAGTGTTTGCCACTAAAGAGAGTGGCGAGAGAGTAAACAGTGAAGTGTGCTCCCAGCATGTGATGGACCGTAAACAGCAGCACAGCTCAGTTCACATAGTAAGATCTGGCAGCGGTGCAAACCGTTCCGTTACCTATTACCAACACTAAAAACATTAAGCCAACAGAGAAGAATGTTCATATAACAAGCTGTTAGCTAAATTACTGAATGGGACATTGTCACAATGCTGTAAATATTTGCTATCGTTTGCTCTGCACCAGAATCCTGAAGATTGTTATTCACCACATCGAACCTGGAAATCGAATAGTTTAAAAAGATCTTCTCTCAGCAAGACGATCACTATGTTAGGACAAAGGACCAAAAAATTAACTGTTTTAATTACATGGAAAACTGTGATAAAAGATAAACTGACTTTTTATATTTTACATTACCGTTAATATACTGGAAACACTTTGTTGAAGAGCATTGCGTCCATGTTACTCACTGTTGTCTGTACATTGAAAGCCTGTGTGCATTGTTTGTAGGAATTGTTATAAGACACAGTTCTTATTGTGGGGACTGGTCAACAGCACAGTTTTATAGGGTGACTGGTGATAATGATAAACATAAACAAATAAAAAAAACAAAAGTATCAAAAACTTAACATGTGCTTTCAATAAGACTGATTATGGCTACATCAGTGCATAACAGATTATAGATGTTTTAGCCCATGTTTTTTGGACTGACCTGTTCTCTTTCCTCCAGTGTCATTGTTACCGTATGCAGAAGCAGACTGTATGTATATGGACCCAAATGCAAAGACAAAGGAACATGGAACAAAACTAGAATTAACAAAGCGAGCCATTTAATATGGCTGATTGAGATATACAAGTAATGCATAGGGCAGACAAAGACAAGAACAAACAATAATCTAAACTGGGGATTTTAAAAATAAACATGAAAAACCCTGAACATGAAACTTGCCGTGGATACAAAGACACCTGGAACAGGGAGACATGGCACCACAGACAATCTGATGAGGAATAAATAAAAACACACTGACTAAATACACATAGGAGGTGATCAGGGGAAGTGGAAACACATGGGGAAACAGCTGACACAAATGAGTATAACTGTATTATGTAAAACGTTGGGGCGTCCAAATAGGCTGCATCCTTCGGACGACCCAGTGTTCATGGTGGGCTGGCGAAGTGAGCGGCTAGCCTTCAGATTTGCGTCACAAGCTGTCTCGGTGGAGCTTATTAAACTCATCCGTTTGCTCCTTTCTATGTGAAATATAACAGGACATGTGATAACTAAAACTTTAATCTTAGCCAAAACGATTTACTCACGAACAAATAAAACACTGAAAAAAAGCCAATATATAACAGTTTTAAGTTATCCAAGTAACTTATATATCTAGTTTAACATGAGCAGCAAAAGACTGCGGGGGTCTAAAAACGATGTGCTGGGAGTTCGCTGTTCTCACCAGCTCTCATGAGCTTTAAACCCCCGGCTAGCTATTGAGCTCATGGGTAACAGACATCTCCGAAAACGTTGGAGCTTTTTTGCAAATATGTGATGTCTTGAAAAACCGAGCAGATATTTGAAGTTTACACAAATACATTCTCGCATGGAAATATCTTAAAATTTTATTTTGTAATCCAGAAAGAGTAATATTAAAACTAAGTAGCTGCCGCCATTGTTGGAAACTGGAATTGGCAGGGCCACGTTATAAATTGTGGGATATGATGGACCATGAAGGATACACCGGACCCATCCTTAAAATCTAGCAAAAATAAGTATGCATTTGTTGGCCCCATTTGGAGGAGTACAAGAATTTAGAGAGCCTTCTTCACGTTGCTGTGACGGCCTCAGTAGGATGCAGCCCCTTAATTTGGACACCCCTGTTGAGTAAAGCTGAGCCCATTGAACATAAAACACAAGACTTCTTCAAAATAAAACAGGAAACATAATGAGACGCTGACATGACAACACAAACTTGACAACGTAAGACACAAAGACATGAAACACATGGAGAGTGAGGGAGACTTAAACAGTGGTTGATGACACAAGGGGAATCTAATAAACAATAACTATAACGGCAACCTAGGCATAATAGAAATAAAATTAGATAACCCAAAGAACTAAATATAAACCATAAACATCAAAATATTTTAAAACTCAAAACGCTGGAACAAATAACCCAGGACTGTGACAGTCGTCCAGTATTTTTAACAACACTGGTTCATTCTGCCTGCCTTTCCTAAAGACAAAGAGAGAGAGAAACAAAGGCTGTGCATATTTATGATGATCTTTCTTCACCTACACCCTATGAAGGATGCAGAGATAAAGTCAAGCAGTGGCAGAGATAATCACAGATTATTTCAGGATTCCGTGGGATCCATAAACTGCTTGCAGATTAAGTTGAATGTTCACAGCGGACCAAAATAACCCTGAAGCTACTGGGAAATGTCCCAGTGCTCCCAATCGTCAGCCTGCCCTGTCCATGGAAACATCCCTACTATGTGGTAATTCATTTAGTTCAGGAAGTGGCAATAACTCTGGGCCGCATGGATCGCTAGAGGACGATCAACTGAAAGAATAGTTCAGGCTACCACAAGTACAAAATGAAACCAAAATGAAGAGAAACTATTTCAGGTATGGGACCATGAACTGTTTCAATTTCTAGATTGTAAATAATTCACGTGAGCCATTTCATTTGAATCTATCTAATCTGAATTTAACACTGAACTCATTCTTGCTATGTCTGTACGCATCTCCAGTTTCCAACTTTGGGCTTGGGAGAAAGACATCATCTTGACTTTATTAACTAGCTTAGTTTGTTTTTCAATAAAGCTCATAACTAAATTTAATAAGGCGATCATCATCTATCATCATAATAAGGCTGCAATAAAGTCCAAGGTTCTAACTGACTTTCTGTAATGCACTGAGCAATTCGTCATTCCTCCAACAATTATCCCCATGTATTTTTGTTTTGTTTGTTGGTTGCTTACGCTTGGCAGAACCAGGCTAAGGCCAAGGCAGCCTCAACCTGAGCCTGGTTCTTTTCTTTTCTTTTCTGTTAAGTGAGCTCTTTTTCCATACTGCTTCTTAGTGCTTGCCCATAGGACTTTGTCCCATTGTTGAAGTTCTGTCTCTAATATGGTACTGTAGGATCCACAATAATTCTGGACATAAAACACAATGCACATAGCAGAGATATTGCTTGTAGCTTTCAATGTGTGGGCAAATTTACTCTATATAGCTGCTGAGCTGCAACTTTACACCAGCTCATTAATTCATTAATCCAGTGTTTCTGCAACAAACACCTCTGTCCAGCCCTGGACCAGCAGTGTCACTGCTTTTATTGTTAGCCTGTAGCCACAGCGGAATGGATGGTAAACATAAAGCGCAGCTTCACAGAAAAAGAAACAAATAAAAAAAGTACATTCCTCGAAAGAAAATTTACATTTTTTAAGACAAGGTCTTGCAAAAACGCTCCTTGCACTGTATTCATAAAATGGCATATGAGATTGTGCTGCTGGCATCACCATTATTTTTGCCACAATGTTATTTGAGTGACTCACCTCTTCACAGGAAGAAGGGGACAGATCAATGAGGAGAAAAGATCCTGGTGCGACATCAGATTGAATCTGATTATATGCTCCATGATGACAGATTATGGGTAATGGTTAGCATAATTATCTCGTTGTATATATAAAAGCAGGATCCATCTTTCCTTCTTAAAGTCTATTACTTATTTTTTTCTGAATAATGCTTCTCAATGTTGTAAAAAAATGACTCATTTCATTCACATTACAAAAATGTTATAAGAACCAGAAAAAAAACTAATTTCGCTCACTACACGAACTCACAAAAAACAAGAGGCATTGTCAGTAATATTAATGCATGCAGTTTACAAACTATATATATATATATATATGTATATATATAGAGTTAGCAGTCTTAGCAGTTTTTGAGTCAGTCACAGGGCTTACAGTCTTTGACTTATCATTGTTAACAGTCTTTGAAACATTTCCAGCTTGTTCCACTTCATCATTCAACAAGGAAATTCCGACCATGTAAGGGGGTGAATTTATAGCTCATTCCATTTATTGACTCAGGAGGAATGTGTGAAAAGCAGCCATTTTGACACACCACCGGGAGTTGCTCAGCGGGTGAATAGTGATGGCAGTGTGAGCGCTGCTTCCTCCAGGACGAGGAAGCCAACAGGGCGTACAGCTGAGCCTCTGGCGTGCAGAATGGCGACATCGAGGCTGGAGCGTGAGCATCTGAACAAACATGGTGTACTCCCATCTGAAACGACTGAGGCTTGGGAGCAAGCAGAGCAAAAGGTGGGGGCTTTTGGCAGCTCCAGGGACCTCTGAGAGCCAACCAAGGCCCTCGGAAAATGTGCTCGTAGTCGGGGGCGCGGCGGCTTCCAGCGGAGCTCCTTTTCCATCTGAGCGAAGGCCGCCTCCTCCCCGTTGTACAACTCGCAGTCTGGTGGGTCCATTATTTGGTCGGCGCGTACAGTCACAGTTTGTGAGGCAAACCGTGTGCAGATAGAGAAGTGAACCCAAATACAGACAGTGGAGATGAAGGTGAGTGTTTAACAGAAAAGCCTTTATTTGTAGCTGAAAAGAAACAGTACAAAGCAACCAACAAGAAACTTACACTGGGGTTAAACATGAATCTGGAAACAGAGTTAACAACCTAGAACCTGGAAACATAAGTGGACACAGACTTGGACAGAGAAACACTGGGGATGATACACAGACACTCCAATGACAAACAGAGGTAACCACACGCTAAATAAACACAAAAGGTAACAAGGAAATGACAGACATGACAAGGCAGGGAGGAAGCAAAACAAAATACATGAGCTGAGACACAGACCTTCAAAATAAAACAGGAAATACAACCAGCTCAAGGACTTGATACTACACAGAGGGGACACGGAGTACCTGTGTCTGTTTCTCATAGGAAGATTTTTTTTTTTTTTTTTTGCCTACACTTCCGATAAGATTGATCCTCCTCTGTCTGTGACTGACATCCAAATGTGAGTTGGATTTCTGTGTTGGGATTATTGATCCTGTATGTATGATAAGAAATAGTCAGGATTTGGTTTTATGGCTCAGCTCTGCCCAGCTGCTCAGCAAATGTCCAATAATGTGTAAAGTGATTTCTGGATGATTTTAGATAGTAGGAAGCAGCATATTCAGCAGATGTAACATTTAGTCCTTGTAGAATGCTTTAAACTTTCAAACAGCATTTTTTATACAATTTCTGCTACAAAAACCTGGTTTGCAAAAATAAAAAATAGAATTAGCATGGAGTGAAAAAACACCACCACTGCTGTATGTGCTTTAAAAAAGTGTTTTGTTCAACCTCATATTACTCAAAGCCAACATGCTGGTCGTCCAACAGTGCTGTCGTATCTTATTGTGTTTGTCAGTCTAAGGCTTTGCACTACAAAAGAAATAACATTGGAACAATTAGGACAATTACTTTAGGTTAGGTTTTCATACCCTTAATAAATAAAACAGCATTTTTGTGTTCACTTAGGTTATCTTTGATTATTATTAAAATTGATTTGATTATCAGAAATGTGAGTGACAAATATGAAAAAATAAGTTCAAATGTTTGTATAGCATTCTGGTATCTGGTATCGTGCCATCTCTAGTCTTAGCAAGTCGTTAACCTACCTACAAGAATTTTATAAGAGTTATCTCTAAAGTCTTTTGGGCAACATTCACTTTGAAGCTCAAAATGGCCCAGTTCTCAATCCCCTCACATGTGACACAAATTGGATGTTTTTTAATCAGTGTTAAGGTTTTTTTTTTATTCCATCTTGACCAAAACGATATGTAACACATGGTGCTAAGAGTGATCCCCGGT
Source organism: Hemichromis elongatus (assembly GCA_015108515.1). Taxonomy (NCBI): domain Eukaryota; kingdom Metazoa; phylum Chordata; class Actinopteri; order Cichliformes; family Cichlidae; genus Hemichromis; species Hemichromis elongatus. Next base: position 6,855 of record VUQR01036688.1, read on the forward strand.
CAAGTGACCCAAATGCAATTTGTAGTTGAAAAATCAAATCATAATTTGTCAGTGTTACTGGTACAAAAAGTAATTATTACATCATTCACTCAAGGCACCTGGCACATTTTGACAGCTTTATTGAGCAAGTGTTAAGGACAAGGAGACAAATCAGAGGAAAAAGCATTCATACAAGAGGCTGCCATTTCCAGACACACCCCCATTCATTTTGAAAATATTACATGGAATGCTTTTTCTGTTTACCTGCATACAGAACACCCTTTAGAGGCTTTTTCACCCTGACAGGAATGCTTATTCTTGGGGAAATACTGGTGCAGTGATGGCATCTGTGAGCAGGAGGACTTGTGTGTATGACCATATGTGTCTACAATACAAGCAATGTAAGGCAGGCAGCCAAGCTAGGGCAGTGTTCAGCCCACAGCAGCTGTTTGGCAAAAAAGCAAAATGCCGCCATGAAGCAAATAAATAATCCATGCCTTTAATTAGCACCCCTACCACCACCGCCACCTCCTCTTGGTCTCTTGCCTCTTTTTTGATGTCAAGGGCCGGGGACAGGATTTAGTTTCAAAGAGAATATGAGAGCCTCCACCTCGAGAGTTCAAGGGTGAGCATAACCCAAAGCGCTTAGCGTGTTTGCATCCAACATGGAAGGAAAATATGTTGAGGACTGTGAAGTCTTGCAGAGGCAAAGCAGCAAGAGACAACAGCCTAAGGAGAAACACATTGTAAATAATTTCAGCTGACAGCCTTGTAACAAATGATGGTGTTAACATTTTTATAGCCACAATGACACTGCTGCTGTGTGTTTGGGACTGAAAATCAGGCTTAGTTTCTTGCTTGTCAGTAAAAGCGAAAAACAACACAAGAAGAAATATTATTAAGGTGAGACATAAAATCTTTGAGTTGAAATAGAATGATAGTCTTCAATTTATTGATTTTTTTTTAGTGGTCATGAGAGCTAGTTAAATTTATTATCTGTGTCAAGTTTAATTCAATTCAATTCAATTTTATTTAACAGTCACCTCAAGGCGCTTTATATTGTAAGGTCGACCCTACAATAATACATACAGTGAAAAAACCCAACAATTCAATGACGCCCTATGAGCAAGCACTGTGGTGACACTGGGAAGGAAAAACTCCTTTTTAAAAGGAAGAAACTTCGGGGAGAACCAGGCTCAGGGAGGGGCAGCCATCTGTTGCGACCGGTTGAGGTGAGGGAAGGAAGACAGGATAAAAGACATGCTATGGAAGAGAGACAGAGATTAATAATAAATACGTTTCACTGCAGAGAGAAAAGGTGTTAGGAGACCTGAGTCGTTGACCCAGAGTTTTGAGATTTCTTTATTGTTGAACTTTGAATTTGCCATTATTTATCATTCCTAGTCTTTTGTTTTCTTCGTTAGTGTTCAGGTTTCTGTCTGTGTTCTTTAGTTGCTGTCTCCCCTGTCTGCTGTATCCATTTGTCAAGTCCACATCTCTGTGTTATGTTTCCTGTTTTACTTTAAAGGTGCATGTCTTATGTTAATGATTCTGGTTTTGCTTCCTTTGTCTCGTTAGCCCTGATTTGTCCCAGCTGTGTTTCCCTCCTGTTACCCATTCCCTGAATGCTCCCCCTGTGTATTTAAGCCTTGTGTTTATCTGTGTCAGTCTACCCTCATTTATGCTGTGTGTTTGGCTGTGTGAGTTTATTTTGTGTTTTGAAGTTTGTTATATTTGAGTTCAGCATTAAATTGGGGTTTTGAGTTTAAGTTTTGTCTCCAGAGTCTGCACTTTGGGTCCTCTTTATCACGACTCCTGCCTGCACACAGCCTCCAACCGACAGAAGACCGCGACAGAACTCAGCAGACTTCGCTTGCTATCAGCAGTTTGCAGTTTCTGCCCTTTCTAAGGAGAGGGTGACGCAGGAGGCTAAGCAGAACCGGGAACTGCAGTTACCCTTCCACGGGACACATTTGGCTCGAGGGGGCCCCCGCAGCCACCAAACTGCCATGGCTATGGCTGAGCTGGCAACTATGCCTCGGGCGATCAGACTGAGCACATGCTCATTCTCTCCTGTTGATACACCTCCATCCCCACCTCTGGATTTTCAGTTCAACAAGAGGGCTGTGTGAACCGATCTCAGATGCCATTCCTGGTATCTACTGGAGCTACTCACCCAGTTTGATCCTCACTGCCCCGAGTGCTCTGATTACCACTGGGATCACTGTTGCCTTTGCATTTCACATCTTCCCTAGCTTCTCCCTCATCCTTTGGTATTTCTCAAGCTGCCCATGTTCCTTCTTCCTGATGTTGCTAGCACTTAGAATAGCTAAATCCATCACTATGCTTGTCCACCACTGCTTCGTAGTCGTGGTTAGCCATCACCAGTTTGTCCGTCTGTATCTGGAAGTCCCATAGCCCATAGAAGTCCCTGCCAGCCACTTAGCTATCCATGTATACCTTGCTGTGCCTGTTAGCATCTTGTACCCTGCTTTTATGTGCTGTTGTCTCAGCGGTATCTTTGCAGAGCCTACATCCTACATCACGTCTTGCCTGGTGTGGTAGACCCCAGCCTCCATTGATCTTGTGCTCAGAGCTTGTTGCAATGATAAGTACCTTTTTGTGCTGTCTTTCAGTCCAGCTTTCTATAGCCGCTGATCGAAAAAGTGGCTGACCTTGAGAAATCCTATCTGCTGGTGGTAGATGCTGTGAAGGGACCAGTCCTTCCATGATTGTTCCTGTTCTTGCTCTTTTCTTCTGACGCCTGAGGTAAACACATTATCAGTTGTTTACATCTTCTTGATGTAATCACTGATGGTTTTTTGTTGTTTTTTGTTTGGTTTTTTTTTACACTCTCCAGAGACTCACCCTCCTCTGTTGTTCCCTTAGTGCCTCTCTTCTCTCTCCCAGAAAATTTCACCATGTAAATCCTTCAGTGTTTAAACATCTGAGCTATTTGTGTACAAAAGATGATCAGTTTGCACTAATTTGTTGCTGTCTATTTCCAAGAGAGTCTGCTATATATAGTCGACGCTTGCTGCATGACAGTATAGTCAATTGTCTCTAATTGTTTGATTAGAGACATTCACACCAGTGGTCTACAAAAGTCGCTCTCTATGGCTCTGGGATTGCTCATCCTTTCATTCTTTGCACAGAAGATACTTCAACCAGTCAATGCAGCCATTTTGCTATGACTGGCTGGGTGTGGGAGAGAGGGGGTGGAGGTTTATATTTTGTTTGCCATTTATATTTATATTATATTTTTAAATGCAGATAAACATGTACAAACATTTGCTCATCTTTTTCTTTTTGTTTTCTTCCCTTCCCTTTTTTTTTTTTTTTTTTTTTTTTTTTTTTTCCCCCCAACCAGTTGTGACAGATGGCTC
>VUQR01036691.1:4519-18294 GCA_015108515.1 Hemichromis elongatus
TGTTCCTAGACTTTGGGAGAAGCAACCTGTCGCTGAGCTCTGGTTGTTTATGACCTTATGACCACATGCAGAGGATGCCCTTTATACCCATAACGTCCAGCGGTTTCTTTAATGTTCTCTTCTCTGCCACTGTTGCCAGAGTCTCCAGCTTCATGCCAACCACAGAGCCAGCCTTCCCGAGAAACGACTCAGAGGAGATTCCTGATAAAATCCCAACCCCACCTTTAACCCATCTGTCACTCCTACCACACACCTCACATTGTCTTGCTGTCCTCACACATGTCCTGCACCACCCTTGCATATTTCTCTGCCACTCCTGACTTCCTCATTCAGTACCATTGCTCTTGTCCTGGCACCTATTATACTGGCTACACATGTATTGACTAAACCCATCATATTTTCTCCATTGGGAGTGCAATCCCAATAAGAAACAGGGGTGTACATTGGTGTAGTGCCTCACTGCAGTAAGGTTCCTGAAGCCTGACTTGGGGCAGATGTTTTTCACTTACTACAAGATATTTTTGTTTGGAATAAGTGAAAATTCTCTAGTTTCAAGATACAAACACACCTGCCTGTGACTATGTGGCTTTTTTCCAAATACTCGAGCTTCCTTCCATAGTCTAAAAATATGCAGTATGTAAATTTGTTTTTCTAAATTGGCCATTAATATGAGGTCAAACACTTAAAGTGTGTAGAATCAAGTAAAAAAAAACAATTAAAATAAAAACTGTGCTTAAGCCCTTTGAATGGTTAGTAAGACTAGAAAAACATTAAACAAATGTAAGTACATTAAAGTACAAACTGCAATAAACTGGAATATTTGCATCTCTGAAGGTGAATAAGTAGTATAACTGTGACAAGCTGCACCAGACCAGAAGTTGTATAGTGTGTATACCATGTGAAACATGCAGAAAATTAAAGGTACATAAGTTTCTATTTAGGAATTTCTTCTCGATCTTGTTGTTAGTAGCATCTAACACAGGTGACACTGAGAAGGGTAAATATAATCATCCATAAAATGTCACCACACTACAAGGAAATCATAAATTAGCTCAGTACCAGGAACTGTCTTGTGAGAAACTTTCATTGCAAATTCCATGAGCCAGGGCTGTAAGGTAGTACTACGAACTGCTTCTAGTGATGAATTTCTAGGAAAATTCCTAGAATTAGAATAACACTTTTCCCTTTAAATTTAGCAGTAAATCCTGGTAAGTGTGAAAGTTATTCACAAAGCATCTCAGTCCATAATAGAGCTCTGTGAAAGGTTAAAAAATACTAGGAGTGAGGAAGTGGACTTTTAGTTTTTCTTAAGTACTTAAGAAATTGGCAGAAAGATATAATGTAGTCTTCCAGCCAGGAGTGCATATCCAATAAACATTTAAGCTTTAGAGAATCCCAGCATCATTTAAGTAATTCAAACTGAATATTGTATTTCCTCACTTGCAGTAAAGTAAAGTGACGCTGGTGGTGCTATAATTTTCAGGTTATGATATCCCTAGCATTTCCTGCTCTCTTCTGTTCTAACATGTACTGTTAAAAAGTTTAAAGTTTCTTTACATTTCATTACATTACATAAATTTTAGACGTGGTATTTTATTCACTGGCAAAAGTTGTCCAATATTTCCATATCACCATATCAAATTTATCTATATTTCTGATTGCCAAAAGTATGTGAACATTTTTTTTAGTATCTGGTGAGACATCCTGATGAAGGCACAACAAAAAGTAGCATTCGCAGTGACCGTTGGCTAGTCCTAAACGTGGGAGGAATTTAAAAACTTCAAACGAACTGCTCACTTCAGATTTCTACATTTCTGTTCAGCAGTTTTACTTGGCTGTTCTAAAACGGACGATCTGATATCCTCGTGTTGGCGTTGTTCCCACATCATCATAATTAATGTTTTTCCAGGGTCAACATTCCAAGTGACCGATCACCTTCTTGTGACGTCATACTTTTGCGACTTCGAAAAATTGCCGCCTTACAAAAACAAATGTTGTCAGGCAAAATTGCAGTAGCTTCCGTCATCACTTTACAAACATAAGTGAAGACAATTTGAACTAAGACGCCTACACTAATGGTTGTGTGCTGAATGTATGAATCAAAAGGGTTAGGGTTAGGGTTAGTTTCAAGGCGGGTCTTTCGAAGTCGCAGAAGTATGACATCACAAGAAGGTGATTGGCCACTTGTAATGTCGCCCCTGGAACAACATTAATTATGATGATGTGGGAACAACGCCAACATGAGGATATCAGGTCGTGCGTTCTAAAACACTGACTTTATTCCTCGAATTCCTGATGAAATATCTTGTATACTGAGAGTTGCTGTCTTACTGAACCAATTTCTATCAGTGATAGCGAGCAGTCTTAGAAAGATGACACATGCAGCAGAATAAAGGTAAAGGTTTTTCTACCCTATTTTGTTTTTGACATGGCTGTTAGGCATGCCGGCATGTGACACAGGTGAGCCCTAGAATGACTAAATAATATCATGCATAAAATGTCATCACAATAAAAGAAATGAGAAATGAGCACATTACCAGGAATCACCTCTGTGAATTCCATGAGCAAAGGCTGTATTCACCAAGTTTCCTAGTATTAAGAACTGCACCTAGTGATTGAAATCTAGTACAAAATTCTTAGAATTAGAAAAAGAATTTTCCCTCAAGCTGTAAATCCAGTTCAGAGTAGAAGTTATTCAAAGCATCCTAAGAGCCTTAAGGGACCTCCTAAGGTCAAAAACTGTTAGGAGAGAGGAACTGATCTTCTAAGAAGTTTATGAGTTTATCAACCAGATAATAAAGTGCCAGAAAGAACAATTTTCCCCTTCAAGTGAAGAGATACAATATTTCTAGTTTGCATAATCTAGTTTTTCATTACTTTTTGCTTAGAAAAGAAAATGCTGTGACTTTTATATTTATTTGAGCCGTTACAAACGAATGCACTGATTAAGAAGCTAGAAAGTATTCCACCTTAAAAGTTTATAGTAATTGCAAGTAGCCATTTTGACATGAAGCTGGAGGTACAGTGTACGTTTTGAACTACTCATGCAGTCTAACCTTGGATCCCGTTGTTATAACTGACTAAAAGTTACCCAAAAGTGACCCACGATTTGGTGCTGTATAAATAAAATCAGGTGAATTAAATATTTTAATTACTTAAAATTATTAACTGAAAAAGTTAATTGAAAAGCTCTTGATAAACACTGGTTCCTCTACAGAAGTGCTGATGGCACTTTATGGTGTTTTGTAGCTAGAGGAAGGAGCAAGGGACAGACTGAGAAATCTAGTCAGTTAGGTAAATTTGCCTTTCAATCAGCCTCTTAGTTAACATGAGGCTGCCCCTCCCGTTATGTGTCCTTGAGGAAGGGAGAAAGTACGAGTTGTCACCGACCAGAAACAAGAGATGGAAGCATGTAAATATAATAATAACCACTGCAGCAAAAAAGAGTGCCCAATGAGCCCAGTTGTAAGTAAGCTATTAAGACTCGACTGTAGACTGTGTTCGTGTTTTCCTCTGAAACAATAAGTTCTGTTGGAGCAGCCTTTCAATGCCTCTCTCTGTCTCTCGCTAGCAAAGTTGACCCAGACAACAAGGTAAAGCTAGTTTTCGACCTGACACGGAACCCAACGTATTAGCCAGAGGACCCTTTACTACGGTTCAGAGCCACGGGCCTGTTTTATATATACGTGGATTAGTTTTCTATACGCGATCACTGCAAAAAATGCAAGTGGGAAATTTGTTTTGTTACAGCAAAGTTATATAGCAAAAATATGAAGACACTGGAATAGGATAGGATTCAAAATGTAGTTGTAAAAAGCATGATAATATATTAAGTATTTCAAAGTATTTAGAATACGTCACTCTCATTGAGCAACGTAACGGAATACGTTACAAAATAGTTTTGGGGACATGTATTCTGTAATCTGTAGTTGAATACATTTTAAAAGTAACCTTCCTAACACTGGGCGTGCTAGTCCACTGTTCTGAAATTACAGTTAATCACTGCAGCAATTCAGAATACTACTCAGTAGTTTGTATGCCCTCCACATACTTGTATATATACCTGTCAATGTTGGGAATTTCTCCTAATGGTGCCCTTAGGGATCTTCTCCCAGACCAGAGTATCACTGAGCACCTGGACAGTCTGCGTTGCAACCTGGTAGCATCACCTGAAGCAAAGCATAATATCCCAGATAGATGGATTATGGGGACCAGTACTGGATGCATTCTCTCTTCAAATGAAACTGGGCATTGTCATGCACCAGGAGGAACACACGACCCACTGCACTATGGTAGGGTCTTAAAATCAAAGGATTTCATCCTGGTACCTGATGGCCGTCGGGACTGCTATACTCTAGTCTCCAGAGATCTGAAGCATCCTCTTGACAGGGTTAGGGTTAGAAGGTAAAAGTGTGGACTTCCACAGGGTTAGCATACATTTTCACTGCTATGCAGATGACACCCAAGTTTATCAATCTATGAAGCCGATAGAGGTGGCAAAATATAGACATTTTGTACTTAAGTAGAAGTACAGACACTAGTGTTAAAAAAAAAAATACTCCAGTAAATGTTAATTCAACTTATTTACTCAAGTAAAAGTGAAAACTATCAGCTATGAAAACTAGTGAAAGTAAAAACTAGCACTTTGAAGTACATTTCTATTAACTATTATTAAACATGATATCTTCTGTAGCATCAGTACCTTTATCTACTCCAAAACCAATTTTGACATGTTTTTGGTCTCACTGTTCTATTTCAACTTGTACATACATTCAATTGTTTGAACTGCCCTTTTTTAAGAATAGGGCTCCAACAGATCTTCTGAACTTGTGTAAATCTACAATTTACCTTCTTAGATCTTCACTGAGTTCGTCGGACTTTCTCATTGTCCTGAGTGTTGGTCAATCCAATCAAGGCAGTAGTGATGTTACAGTAACTCTGAAGGAACCTACCCACTGACTTCAAAAACCTCTGACACCTCTAAGGATTCAATTTCTTGATGTTTAGCTATAAAAAATGGCTCAATTTTTCCCCTGTCCTGTCTGGCAGTGCAGCCATCAGAATTATTGTCTAAAGGCCAAACAAAATGCCCAACAGATTTGTTTTCCTTGATAGTCAAAATTTATTATGATTTTATTTTATTTTGAGTTATTACAATTAGAACAGAGAACACCGGGGGACAGGAAAGAAGAAAGGAAGAGAAGATGGGAAGAAAGTTAACATAAGAAGAGGGAGAGAAAAATAGATTAGTTGATGGAGAGAGAGAAAAAAATACTAAATCTCTCCTTCATCTGCTGAAAAAAAAAGAAAAAGAAAAACACAGCAGGGAAGCCAACATATGCACGAGCAGCAGTAAATAATAAATATTAACTATTACTCAGCAACACACAGTATTAATGATACATGTCATGTTTAGAGGCAGCAGCCAACCAAGATAGTGTGCATTTGTGATTCCCTGTTTGGACACCTGTTCATAAGGTTTCTCCATTTAAGTATCTAGTAGCAGGTGTAGGGAGCCACAGCCCTGTCCCCCAAGACATGAAGCAGGCCTGGAAGAGGCCCCCCCACTGGACGGGGGTCACCCATTGACCACAGTACAGAAGCTGGGGGCCACAGCAAAGAGCCCACAGGCCCCACCAACAGCCTTGTACGCCACAGCAGACCGAGCCCTGGGCCCGGAGACCCGAGCATTTTTTGACAAGAGGTCTCCCTTACTATATATAACTAGTACAGCACTTTAGGAGCAGCCGTGCACTATTAAAAGCATTTATACACAGATTTGCACATCAATAATATTTGCACAAGAGAGGTTTAATAATTTACTGAATATTTATTGAGGGTTTTAATAATTAGCAGGTAGCCTTCTGTTCCAGGTCCTGCACAGCTGCTCCTCCCTGAGAAGTGTGGCGGTTGTCTGTGAGGAGGAAAGAATTGTTACTGGGAGCAAATAAGTTCTACTGTTAAGGAAAACTTAACATGTGTGTAACATTTTTTTTGCAAATGTGTGTGTAAAGTCTAGAGGTAAAGGCTGGTGCAAAAAGTTCCATCCTCTCTGTGTCCTTTCCCAAACGTTTCCCCAGGGGTCCAGATGGGTTAAGGGAGTGTGGGGGATCGCTGTGCATGGGCTTGTTTTTGTTTTCATAATAATTGTTAAGGTGTAAGGGTAAAATATAAAATATTTAATCAAAAGGAAATGGTAAAATGTATATTTATCTAATAAAATGGTGTATTAGAATTTGGGAAACTCAAGCTGAAAGTAAAATAATGGTTTAGTCTTAAAGAGCTGAGAGTATTAAGGCTGCCAGTTGACATGAGTCAGAAGAAAGTGTTTGGGCTAGACATGCCAGTGATTGTCAGGCCTTAGAGACGTGTGGGCAATTAAACACCTCTCGCTTCCACCATCCTGTGTCTTGGTCTTCCTCACTGTAAATCCAGCCACAGAAGGCCGCCCTGTTACAAATTCTCCTTCTGATATTACCAGTGGACTGAATTTTGGTTGTGTGTACCCATCTTTGTAGCAACCATCAACTTTAAACCTTTAGGCAGAAGTGAAATCAAAGCTTTAGCTTTTCTCTATTGTTCGTGTGTTTGTAAGTGTGAGTCTGTACGTATCACTGAGTGCCATTCTCCTGGACAGCTTACCATTTCCACACCTGCCGCTTCCAGGTGAGTCCATATCATGTACAAATTTAGATAATTTTAGCAGGCTTGCAGTAGCACACTACAAAACCAGGCATCACAAACACCAGGTTCAATCAGTGAAAAAAAGCAAGTGGTTTATTTATTTTCCTCTACATACATCAACCAAGTTTATTTCCTAAAAAAAAAATCAACTGCCCTGCAAAAACCAAGAAAGGCACGCATGGTTGCAAGTATTAATCTTACCACTGACACATAATATTCGTATGTGATGCCGTTCCAAGGATATTGTCTTAAGAGTACCACCGAGATCCCAGACTTCAAAACACAGTTACATAAACCTATTTCACATCATTTAAATACAACATACATACAATATATAATTCTTAATGATTCACAAACAAATCTGCAAAAAATAAATCATTGTTTAATTTCAAGAATTTTGTGAATTGTTATGTTTATACGTTCACAAGAATTAAATGTAGTGTTCAATCCTGCTCAGCAACAATTTTGATCAATAAATATTCTTTAAATATTCCTTCCACATTGCACCGTAAAACAGAAACAGTCTTATTCATCTTACTTAACATAAATAATTCCTTCGGCCCCATTCACCACAAGGAAGAAAAATCCAGCTTCTTCAAGACATAAACACACACACACACACCTATATATGCACGCATACACATATGTGTGCGTGTGTGTTGAGAGAGAGACACACAAATACATTCATTTTATTACAAAATCAGAAACTACCACAGGATGACGAAAAAGCAAACAAAAAAGTTAAATGATTTTCAAAATAAATACACATGTAAACGAAACCAATCCCATAATCTCTTTGGTTCGACGAGCAAAGACGACTCTGAAAGAGCCACTGCGATACAGTAACAAAGACTTGTACTGGTCAGCATCAACGTAAAGACGACAAACTTATCTGGGTCTGTCATGCCAAACATCTTCCATCAGGAAGACACCAAGGTCTGAGAAAACAGCAGAAAATGGGATACCCACTGAAGCCAGTAAGTCTAACTAGTGGACGAGAGGTTTGTGGAGCTTTGCCATTGGCAAAAAAGCTGATCTTTATTTTTCCTTCTTCATTAGAATTAGTTCTAGATTACTGTTTCTACATGACTGACATCTGATTAGATGCATGTTTCAAAATAGTTCAACAGCTCTAGTCACAATAATCATAAGTGGTTCTGTCTTGGTTTTGAATTGATCCCAACACAACAATAAAAATAAAAATCTAACTTTAAAACATTTCACTGTGGGCATAGAGTCCTTCATTATGCATCTCGTGAGCCTCAAAAAGCTCACATGGCACCAAATAAATGAACTGCATGAAAATGTTGCCAATACAGAACACCAACAATCCACCGTGCTACTCACACACAAAAAGGCAGTAAGGACACAAAGACGTAGCCCAGCAAGCTGTGGTGGTTCCAGTTTTAGTGGTGCTTGGCAGAACTACAATCTCTAAAGTGCTATTTATGAAGTCCTGGGCGGGTACAGTGTTACCTGAGACTGTATCATGTATGTTTCCTGTATATTTGCTACAGAACTACACGGGTTTGCGCTTGCGTTTTTTGTAGCAGGTCTGATGCTTTTTTAGGCAATGACCCCCGATGTGATGAAGCCGTTTCTTACTTCTGTGACTGATAGCTTTAAAAAACAGCTATCAAAGCTGACTACATTAGGTCTGTGTAAACTGCACAAAACTACAAACAGCTCCTTAAATTAACTTGACAGGTAGGGTTAAAAAGGGTCCAACATACAAGTGAGCAGTAAGATATGCCAGTCATCAAGTTCAAACTGAATTCAAGGGCAAAGGAGGACACTGGGAAGTTATGCAAGTACAAAGTACAGTAAGTGCACACGAGGCTTTCGGACTGATGTGCCGCTGCTTGCTCGGCGCGGCAGCTGCAACTTCAGCCGCAGCTCCTCGTCAGCGAAGCACTGCAGTATGATTGTAGGCGCACATAAGCATACACGTTGGCTCATTAACAAACAGTTTCATCTGTCAGGACAGTCCAGTCACAATCCATATCAGGCCTAGGTGGTTTCATTGCACTCCGGGTGCACGTGTATGTGTGTGCACAGTGCAATCAAAGGGCTCAGTGTTCCTTCAACCTGTGAATAAGAGACAAACATTAACACCGTGCTGATAAATCGAGAGTCATTAGACTTTACAGTCAACACCAGTGAGAACAGTGAACTCGCTGCCCATCAGGGAACATTACAGCTGATCTACACGTTATGTTCACAGTCAGCCACGAGACAGAACATGCAGCCAATCAGTGTCTACAGTCGAACAAGAATATTCCAGTCATGAAACAAGTTTGGACTGGTTTTAGGAAACTCAAGTACAAGCTCAACCAAGCACACATAAAAATAAATAAATAAAATAAAGAGCCAGAAAATGGCTATTTTTAATCTGTGTAAAATGTCTGGTGCTGGTCTTCTATGAACTTTACTAGACAATAGAAGAATCTGGCACAGAGACATCAGCAACATCATTTTACATTTTGAATTAGACTCACTCACAGACAGGTTAGACTTATTTCAGATGTGCAGTTTTTGTGGAAATGCCAGCAGGTAGCTGCATGCAGACTTCAGTAACCTGCACTAGATAAAGATACTAGCAACCACAGTTGTTCGTTTTCCAGGGGCCAAGAGGAAGTGAGAGTGAAGGAAACCTCAACTGGACCAGTAGAGACATGTAGCTGCACGTCCTCTAAACAGCTGGCAGTCTGAGTGGTCTCCAGAAAATGATGTGGGTTTCATAGATAACTGGGAAGCTTTGTGGGGAAACCCTGGTTAGTTGGGGGAGATGGCATCCATCCCACTTTGGATGGAGCCTCAGCTTTCATTTCTAGAAATCTGGTAAAATTATGAAGACGTGACCAGCCAGAGGTACCAATTGTCTTTGCCCACTGACATTACATGAGTGGAACGAAGCTTCATGCTGGCAAGATGACTTTGAGTCATGTGACTACAAACACAACCAGAAGCATTGTTTTCTCCATGACAGTGATTACTATGGTAAACTAAACATAGATCACACTGAGTGTAGATTGCAGCCTATTAATGTTTTGAGCATGTGCCAGTGTTCATACTCAACATGCAGTTGTTTTTAATCCACATGAGTAGTATTACACTTTCTCATGTGCATGTTTAAAAGTTCTGCATTTCTTTTGATAATATAAACATTGAAGTACTTCTTGGTGCATTATAACTGCTTTTGTTACAGAAAAAGCAGCCCAGCATTTGAACATCAAATCAGTGCAGAAACACAAGTAATACGGTCGAGCATCGAAAGCAGCAGCCAGGCTGAGTGTAATCATGATGAAGATAGAAGAAGGACTTACTCTACAGTGGAGATAGGATGGGATTTAGATGAGGTCAGCTCCTTTGTCACGAGCCGTAGCAAAAGCTGCAGGGATACACGTTAGTATGAGCATCTGAGCAAGCAGGACCACTCATCATTCATTTTACTGACCACATTAGGGCATCAGAAACAAGGGTAAAAACAACATCTGGCTTATTCTTTTGGTCTCTAGCTCCCGAGGTAAATATCTGACTTTCTCCAGCTGTTCTCTGCATCTGTCGGCTCTTTGCTGCTGAGCAGGTGTGACTGATGGATTTTCTGAAAACAGCTGTTTGTTGTTACAAAAAACCTTTACAGCCCCATTGATTGAACCAAGGAGCTGGAAAACTATCACTGTGTTCAAAGAGACCAGAACGCTTCTGTAATTCTGTGTGAATTTGCACATTAGAGCTTTCTGCTTTATTTTGGAAAAGTCGTTTTCTTGTCTCATGGAAGTTAAAGCTCTTACCAACAGAGCAAGAAAGTCAGCAGTCATCAGCATGTAGAAGACCCGACTCCAGCCGCCCGCAGACAGCAGTCCAGCTAACAGGGGGCCAAGTGCTGCACCTGACATCACAAACGTGAACATGATTATTTGTGCACATGAATCCTCTCTTCGCTTTTCTAGATGGGATGGATTATAAATGAGTTTTATTAGTAAAAATAATACAAGGCATGCCAACAGAATCATGTTGGAGCACCACTGAATGGTAACTAAACTTATATATTTGTATCAATAATTATCATCAAATCCAACAAAGCCACAGCTTCAGTGTTTAGCCACACTGAGCCAATGAGATCCCCTCATCACTATGAACACACACAGTAGTTCATGCCACACACACCGTCCTGCTGCACAACAACATTGTACACAAAGTTAATGTTGATTCTTGGCCGAGGACTGATGCACTTGTTAAATGTACTCATTAGAAATTAATTACAAGCTTAATTATTAACAGTAACTATTACTGTATTCTTACTATTTTAGATATCACTAATAGGAGCCATGTGGTATTTATCACAGGAATAATTCTTATCTAAACAAGCCATAAACCAAAGCTGAGCAGCAGTACTGACCTACAGATCCTGTGCCATCGATGATGGCTGTGACGGTAGACAATGCTCTGGCATTGCCTTTTAGGCTCTTGTGGGTGCCCTACAGCCAAACACGAGGGTGAGTTTAAAATGAAATAAATAATGATTTACAAACACAATTACACTGGAATTACAGTAGGGTTAAACATCCTTACCAAATCAGCAGACACTGCAGTTGTGATGAGTGCATACGGTCCATTCACTAGGCCTCCGCACACTAACAGCATCCCTGAAACACACAGTTTAAGGAAGTTTTATCCTGGTAGTAAGGAATGGAATTTCTGTAGCCACTGAAATCTGCAATATTACTGCTGGATATTGCAGCAGTAATACCTGCCGGTAGTGTCACATCTAGCATGTGTTAATGTAACTACAGTGAAGTGAGCTGATATTGCTCTGAAGGCTCTACATTGTATTCAATAATGCCAACGTTCCTTGACCAAGAGCAGCTCAGAGGGAATGAACAGCATTCATGCCACAGTAAACAAGTCAGTTGTGCTTATTTAGATTTGAGTGGACACTCAGTCGCTGACTAATAACCTACTGAAATAAATGCAACCAGCTCATGTGACTTAAAGGGGGAATATAACTCTAGTGCCGATATGATTTATCCCAAAAGGTGTCTGTCTCATGAATCCACAGTGGGAGCTGGTTCCACAGAAGAGGGCCTGAAAGCTGAAGGCTCTCCATCCCATACTACTTGTAAATTGGAACCACAAGTAAACCTGTAGTCTGAGAGGAATTTGATTGGCTTCTGTTTTAACAAACAACACATTCACAAGAATGGATGACGGGTCTGGACTGCAGGCAGGCTGCTTTTGACTCTTTTACTGCAGAGCCATTCTTTTGAAATACATTAGAAATGTAGTCTGCAATTGTCTTGGTAAGATAAACAAGACCTTCCATGGAAAAAGACATTTGCACCGCAGCACATGCTCTAAAAACATGCATTTATCATTTAGCATTCATGGAGCTTCAGGATTCCTTTTACATTGATTACGATTAAGGAAGGGAAAATTGTTCCAGCCCTACTAACTAACCATCATTCAGTGCTAGCTCTAACAGGCTGAGGAGGGAAAGCTGGTTCTTACCGATCGTTGGTCCCAAACCAAATTCACTGATCATGGAGAAGCCGTAAAGCTGCAGGAAAAGAATAAAACAGGACAGTTAACACTCACATTTAATGTCTAATATGACCTCGTATTCTTACATATAAACCTAATGCTACTGGAGTGTTTTCTTCCTGACTGGGTGACCTTAGTCCGCTGCGTTCTCAACACTTCAAAATAAGATTTATTTTTACGTTGCTGCCCCGCTGGACGTTATAGGCTACGTTTATATATTTCTACACACACATCACTGGCACTCTGAGAGTTAATATGAGGTCTCTCTCTGACATAATGAATAAAAGTGATGTGTACGCAGCAGGATAAAAGAAAAGTAAGAAACAGTGCAGCCTAATTTAGTCTGCGGTCTGAATTAACAGGTCTTTTAATTTTGCATTGAGTCATTTGCAGCCTACAAAGAGGCAGAATGCTTCCTTATCTTTCGGCTCTTGGCTTTTCCTCCTGTTTCAGATCAGGCACCAGTGCTGGACTGGCCATCGGGCATACCAGGCATTTGCCCGTATACCCGAAGGTGATATTTAATTTTTACGGCCGACGTTTTGTTTTTATTTTGTAAGAGTATAATTGGTCACAATCCTCTGTGCTGGACAAATTACAGCCGATGAGGTCGAACTTTTAAGATAAAAAGGAACGCGATCTGTCCCGTAATTTAGCTAGAATGAAAAAAAAGACACAAAGCTGGGGTTATTTTTGCTTCGTCTTTACGCTGCTGCTTCTTCTTGTCTAATCCCCTCCCCCTCCCTCTCCTGTTGCTACATCAATCACGAAACTGATCAATGATCAGCTGATCGGCTTTTCTGTCGCAAGTCCCGTCTCTCGTGTTTGTTTATCGCCCACTTTACGCCAGAAAGAGGAAACTAGCGGATGATGCGTTAGAAACAACAGCAGCACGTTTAAGCTTGATAAGCTGTTGTTAGAATTTATTTAATATTACTTTCTAGTATCCGCTTATGTTTGCTGGAGCCACGGCCGTAAAAGCTGCTGGTCATGATATCAGTTTGGATATGTGGTGATAAAACATGACGATGAAACCAGGAGATGTCCTTACTGAATCATCAGAGCTAAACAGGTGATGGAGACACAGGTTTACCTTTTAGGTGACATGAATGAGTTGAAGGGAAGTTATGAACTGTTTCTGAGAGACAAATAACACCAGGATCATTTTCTATGGAGCTGACAGCTGGTAACTGTGCAGGGCCGGATCTAGCAAAGGTTTGCCAGGGGGGCAGGTAGGGCATTAACAGGGAAAGGGGGGCACAAAGAAATAATTTTCTTTATTATTCTCGTTTTGAATGTCTAGTTTAAAAAAAATTATCGGAATCTTAAAACCAAAGTTTTCATCTGATCTAAAATGTATAGAAATCCATTATTGTATGTAGGAACTATTATGTCGAATCAGCGTAAGAATGATTTTATTTATCCCCAGGGGCACGGTGTTAAAGATAAGGACAGGGCATAAACAGACAATAAGAGTGAGATAATAAATAAAAAAAACAGCTAAACATGACGGGTTTTAGGACAAAGTTTGTGTTTTCCATTGTTTA
>VUQR01036693.1:2826-38020 GCA_015108515.1 Hemichromis elongatus
GTTGTTTATATTATGTTGCTTTTTCTTGTTTGTTTTCTCTTTTTTTTCTTTCTCTCTCTCAACAGGTGATCAGGGATTTTTTTTCTCGCTCCTCCTTTTCTTACTATCTCTCCCCCCCCCCGCTCTTCTTTCTCTCCTTTTCTTTTTTCTCCCTGTCCTATCCCATGTCTGTCCCGCCTGTAACAACAGAAAATAAAATAAAACAAATGCATATTTATAATAAAGGTCAATCAAATGGATCAATATGGTGAGCCCATGATGATCCATTTGGTAAAGTAAAACCGCTAGGCATCTTTTTTTGCCTACAGACAACAATTTTGATGGTTAAAGAGCCAGACGGGACAGGCAAAAAAACAAAAACAAAAAAAACTTAGTTTATCAAATGACACTTTAAAAAGATAACCTCTCTTCTTCCTCCTGTCATGTCTTTCTTACATCTTTCTCCATCTCTGCGCGAAATGATCTCACAGTCATCAAACTCGTGTTTTCTCTGGTAAGCAGCTGCAGGAAAACTGTATGATAGCCTTTGCTGCTACTGGCTAAAGCGTCGCATGTGAAATAGGCTGCTCCAAACCTCACTCCCTTTACGCTCGTTCCTTTTCTGGGCAGATGCTGAAGAACCGTGACCACAAATTAGGGATCCTTATGGAAGTAAAATGTTGTTAGAAAAATAACTACGTAAAGTACAGATACCTGAATAACTGTACTTTGTTATCTAAGGAGCTGTAAGGAAAAGGCGTCTGGACTTCTTTAGGTTGCTTGAAGACGTTTCACCTCTCATCCGAGAAGCTTCTTCAGTTCTAGAAGAAGCTTCTCGGATGAGAGGTGAAACGTCTTCAAGCAACCTAAAGAAGTCCAGACGCCTTTTCCTTACAGCTCCTTAGACTACGATGACCTGGATGACTGAGAACCTTCACAGACATGTACTTTGTTATGTCCCACCCTGGTTAATCCAGTCATGGCTGCCCAATAAATACTATTCAGCATATAAACACTATTACTCAATACTGCTTTCATCTGGCTGTCAGTTTGCCATGTCAACTGGCAATTTAATACTACTAATATTAATAATGGTAATAATAGTTATAGGAATTGTTATAATAATAATACTAACTATTATTATTATTATTATTGAAGAAAATGTGGTGAAGCTGCTACACCTGAGGTAGTGAAGATGGATGGGATCAACCATTGAACAGGAGGTGGCAGAATTAAAGTTGTGGATGTTTTGTTGGAAATGAACATGATAGACAGGATTAATAATATCAGAGGGACAGCGAAGGTCATGTGGTTTGGACAGAAAGTCAGGGAGGCAAGACTGAGATGATCTGGACATCTGCAGATCAGGGATAGTTGATATAGTGGGCAAAAGATCGTTAAGATGGAGCCTGTATGTAGGAGGAAAAGAGGAAGACCACTGAGAAGATTCATGGTTTTGGTGAAGGAGGGCATGCAAAGAGTTCGTGTGACAGAGGAAATTGCTAAGAGCAGGGAGGGATCGAGGCAGATGATCCGCTGTGTTGACCTCTAACGGTAGCAGCTAAGAGAAGATGCGCTCTCCTGCAGGTAAAGTCCATGGTTTCCAAATTTCTTTTTCATATGACGCCTGTATTTACGACTCCGAAGAGAGCTGGTATCTCGGACATGTAATAAAATTAACTAATTTCTCAAATATTCATCATGCGCATTATTGTAAAGTCAAAATTCAGATTATGCGTTTAAGACTAAACTATCGTCAGGGTGTATAATCCTAAATGAATCACTCTCTCTAAATATTGTAAGACTATACTCGTATACATGTTCCTGCTATCTATACAATACAAAACATGATGATTTATCACATTAAAAAATATTATTTTTAGATTGTCAAATAGCCACAGTTAAGTGAAGTTAGCGGGGTAAGGTTTGTAGTCTTGAACGCATACTCATTCTGCTACAGTCACAAACCGCTTATGTCTAAATGTGACCGAGTGGAAAGTAGGACAGGCTGCAGGGAGGAGGGGGGAAAAAGTAGTGCGTGCGGAAGTTTTCCGTCAAAAACTGTGCTGAAAGAAGGAGGCTCTTGACTCTCAAGCCCTTTTCGTCTTCGTTCGCTTACCTACAATGGAGATACCAGTGTACATGCTGGACTCCTTCACCAATTTACCGTTCAAGGGAAACCCAGCGGCAGTTTGTCCACTTCTGCATGTGAGTAAACTATTTGGGTCACAGCCTAATATTTAGTTTGGCGCTATGGTGGCCTGCATCGCTGCTTCGCACAACTGCAGACCAGAAGCAGAGATTCCTTCTGCAAAACAAGCTCGACAAGATGTGTTTTCACAGCTGGACTGGCCATCGGGCATGTTTGCCGTTGCCCTCCGCCTTGCCCTATTGAGGTTAAAGGAAGCGACTTGTCCCGTACTAAAGCTAAAATAAAAAAAAAAAAGAAGAAAGAAACAAAGCTGGAGTTACTCTGTGTCTTTGCTGCCTCTCATTCTCTCCACCTCCCTTCACTGTTGCTACCTTAATCATGAAACTGAACATTGATCAGCTGATCGGCTTTTCTCTCTTGATTGTTTATCGCCCTCTTTGCGCCACACAGAGGAAACCAGCAGATGTCGCGCTGATCAGCAGCACGTTTGAGCGTGATAAGCTGTTGTTAGAATTGATATAATATTACTTCCTAGTATCAGCTGATGTTTGCTGGAGCCACAGCCGTAATAGCTGCTGGTCATGATATCAGTTTGGATATGTGATGAGAGGGAAACATGAAGGTGAAACCAGGAGATGTCCATACTGAATTATCAGAGCTGAACAGGTGATGGAGACACAGGTTTACTTTTTAGTTGACATGAATGGTTCGAAGGGACGGTATGAACTGTTTCTGAGAGACAAATAACACCAGGATCCTTTCTATGTAGTTGACAGCTGCTAACTGTGCAGGGGCGGATCTAGCAAAGTTTTGCCAGGGGGCCAGGTAGGGCAGCCCGCTGCTTCTAATTAACATATTTAGTTGTTTATACATTTTCAGTGAGCAGACTTCATCTGTTTGCCTACCAGAAGCTTACAATCGTTTGCTTTATAAATAAAGCTGGTCAAAGGGTCTCAGGACACTATCGGTGCACGTTTACACTCATCACTAATATTTATTTATATTTGCTTGATAAACCGTGTGTTTCTAACAGGAGCTGAGCGATGACTTGTATCACAAGATAGCAGCAGAGATGAATCTCCCAGAAACTGCTTTCATCACCAGGATTAATCCGTCTGATAGCTTTACTACAGGTGTGCCTGTTTTAATACAGATCACATTTGCCGTGCCAATTCCAAAGCCTCTTAGATTTTCATTACAACAATAAAATCTATCTTTGAAAAGTATACAGTATGTATAGTACACCTGCTGCTTAAACTTAAAGTAGCCCCTATAGGTGCAGCGTAGAAATTTTTCAATACAGATTAACAAGTTTGTAGTTATAAGAACGAAAATAAAGCTTATGTAGATCATAACTGCAAAAATGATTTAAAGAAAATAAAACGAACTGAAATAAAACAACAAAAACCTGAAAACCTGAATAATATGACAAGTGAAATAAATGAGTTGTATGATAGGGGGAAAAAAAAGGAGTCACTTTAAAATAAAAAGTTGTGAGGAGAGGTGAAGAATTTGCACAGCTGTGAGGCTCTAAGAGAAAATGCCACGTCCTGTAGTAATGATGTGAGCTGCAGGAACAGTTAGGAGGGTGTGAATCAAACCAGGTGAGGTGTGAGTGAAGTCATGTAAGGCTGTTCAAACAATAAAGCTTAAAGTTCAAAATCAATTCTATATTGAATCAGTCTAATGTAGTGGGAGAAATGTGGTCTTGGCTCTTCTTGTCTTCTCGTCTCAGCCAAGGTTTGACTAAGGCAGGGACGTCTGCCTGAGCCTTCTATACAGGGAATTAAAATAGTCCAAATATGATGAGGAAAAAGAACCTGATCAGAGAGAGAGAGATGGCACTTTGTACTTTTGGATTGCGGATTTTGGATTTGGATCAGTAAAATTAAACTAGTGTCATCAGGCAGAATTAAGGACCCACAACCATTAGCAGGAGCTCATTATTTTTCATGTTAAATTTATCTGTTTATTAGCTTATGTTCAGAGAGATCCTGTGCAGTTAAACACACACAGAGGTGCATTTTACTCACGGTGTGCACAAACTGGGAAACACCTGTCCCCAGCAGTCTGTCAGGTATCAATGTTACATTGTGTGGAGTCCAAAGACCTGTGCAACAAGCTGGCGAAGTGAAAAATGCAGCGTGCACTCGGTCCAAGAGGAATTCAGGTGTCATTAAGACAGAGACAAAGAGGAAGCAGGAACAGGGACAATAAGTTTAACTTCAGACTTTAAAATGTGACTAGAATCCTCTAAATTTTATTTGCTGAGAAAGGAGAAAAGCAAAACGTGTTGAGCCCATATTAGAGGGAATTACAATAGTCTAAATGTAATAAGATGAAAGCATGTATGACTTTTTAAAGTGCACCTGATATTTAAATTAAATAAGTAAAAAGTGAACCCAAACCATGACAGTAAGGGTTCCGTATTCTTCTTGTAATTTGCCAAAAATATCATCTGACATTTGCCGTTCTCTGCTGACACACGGATGTTGTTTTCTAGAGCCATCTCCCACAATTTAATTACGTCCAGCTATGAGCAGCTTCTCTATTGTCCCCTTTTGACTCCACTGACAGAGTCCAACACCACAAGCGTGCATCATAACAGCATGCTCTATGTTTACTTTGCTACTTTTTCAGTGTGAAAACTATAAACAAGAAATACTCAAGAGCACAAACCCTGGCTTAGACCACTCGCTCTCTGGGCAGTGTTTGCTTTTAAGGGAATAGCATTGCATTTTGTACATATCCCTTTAATAATTGGTATTGATTTGTTAATAACTGGAAATTAATAACACATAAATAAGGTTTTTATATAATATTAAAATACTGACATTGAAGAAGAGGTCAGAGAGCCAAAGAAATATGTATAAACCCCATGTATCCTTCCCTATATGACAGCACAATGGGAGTAAGAATCATAGTTTTAAGTAGCTCTATATGGCATTATTATAACATTGACCTTAAGATGTCTTGACCTTAAAGGGGAGGTCATAGGTCAAATGTAACATATTTTAAATCTTTACAGTACTGTCTATATGTTGACAACACACTACACTTTTAAGAATGATGGTTTCTAAATTATGAGGCTTTTTGTCAATCATTAACCAATAAATCATTAAGTTGACCTTGAAGACCTTTGTGGATGTAAGCCAGTTACTAACATTGTTATCTACACTGCTTAACTCTATGTATTTGAAACTAACACCAAAACAAAACCGAAAAATAGTCTTAAATGTGTGATTAACAGGATCAAGATTCCGCCTTCGATGGTTTACACCGACCACTGAAGTGGATCTGTGCGGTCATGGCACTCTGGCCTCTGCAGCAGTGTTATTCCAACACATCAGTAAGATGCAAAATTTACACATAAAAAGGTTTTTTTTTTTTAAAAAAAAAATAACAGTGACGACATGGTGCACTTGAAAAGGCCACTGAAGCTATTTTTAAAGATGCTTGTAACACAAAATGCAGCTGACTGCAAGAAGGAGCAAAGAGGTGCCAGCATATAACCATGTAATGGATGTTTTCCTTTAGAAAACGTAAATCCTACCCTGGTGTTTGAGACCAAGAGTGGAGATCTGTGCGTCACCCAGAAGGAGGACGGGTACATAATGGACTTTCCTCTGAATCCCCCCACCCAAGTGGTAAAATAAATTTTTCCTGTTTACCATATTTTCCGCACTATACGGTGCATTTAAAATCCTTAAATTTTCTCAAAATTCGACAGTGCACCTTTTGTATGAATTCTGGTTGTGCGTACTGACCTCGAACCAATTTTATGTGGTACACTGAGCTCAAAAATCTGTCAAATAATTTTTCAGTACAACTTTGGTAAGCTACGAAGCCTCACCTCTGGATGGATTGTTGGAGCATTACGGCTACCGTAGTCAGGAGCCTTGCAGAGTAATCTGGGTCCAAAACTCCGTCCCCTTCAGGTCCCAAAGTCAGACGAACACTGAGGCAACACTGGGAGTTAAAAACTGTCTAAATTCTTTCATCTTTAATAAAATGATCAGCGTTGCTACTTTATTAGGTGTAACAATTAAGTTTAACATCCAGGCACCCATGAAAACAGAATTGATTAAATTTAACAGTTAGATGTTAGGGGGAGGTTAGCACGCTAGTTTCCACCTAAACATGATATAGCATGTTCTGACTGAAAGATTTCTGAAACAAATGAAAACATACAGCTCTGCTATCACTTCCAACATAAATGAAGACAGAAAACTAAACAGCAGTGACGTTTGTAGGGTTACTGAAGTTGAGCTGGCTGGTATATAATGATGTGCTAGGTGATCGCTAGCGACACAGATATGTTAGCATAACATAAACACAGTGAAGGTGGAGGATGAACGCTAACTTTTTACCACTGGATATACGTTAACGTGAGGGTTCCCGATTGTTAGGAAGAAATGCAATCACATGGCAGGATGCCGTAAACGGACCAAACTTCAGTCAGGAGAACAACTGAGATAATCCATCTACAATATGAGGTTAGTCATTAATTTACTGCAACAACATGGGACTAGAGCGGCTGAAATCAACATTAATGAATCAATGGTATGGAAGTGGAGGAAGCAAGAAGAATGAGTTGAGTAAAGTTTATCTGTTTTGTTTCGCTTAATGCGTCTTTTGTCCGAAAAATATGGAAGGTACACGAACAATTTAATCAAGTCCTGTAATAAAAAAAAGCCAGTTCTTGTGTTTTATTAACAGTGTATGTAAAATTGCTTTTTTTTTTCTGAACTCCTTTTGTTTTAGGATCCCAATGACTTCAAAGACACTATCAAGGTCAGAAATCACATTTTTGTGAACAGTTTGTGAACGTGTAACTACATTCCTGTAGGACTATTCGATATAACGATATATATCGGATGACGGTAGAAAAACGTCTATCGTTTCATATTTCGCTATCGTTTGTTTCGTAGTGTCGCAAAATAAACTGTTTACGGCAATGTTTTCTCATCGTTTTGGTCACTGTAGAATTTCTTAAAGTTTCCACTTTCTCTTATATTTAAAATAACCACACTACGTACCTTTACATGTGCATCACAGGTGGCTGTCGGAAACCTCCCGGTTCAGGAAGTTTATTTTTGCTACAACACCCATAAGCTGCTGATTCGACTGGCTGACAGCTGTGACATGTAATTAAAAAAACTTTGCTTATTGCCAACTTCAAAGGAATCTCAATAGTGGTCCTGCTGTTCACGAGCTCTTAAACATTTGTTCAGCAACAACGATCAGTAATATTTCTCAGGTAGTGGGGCTTATTCATATGTTTAAAGCCCAAACAAATAATCAAGCAACTGGCCTTCTGCACCCACTCATCACATATTAGTACATGTATATGTGCTTTTTGTGTATGATCTTCAGCTCCGTGCTCACCGATCTGAAAGTTGACACTGTGGCTCTTCAGAATACTGAGAGAAGTGGAAGATTCTGCGCTGTCATCGTCACTATGAAAGGTAATGGGAGCTGTGCGTTTCGTACAGTTGTAGACTTACTGGAAATGATTCTGTTTAAGAATAAACCAAAGGAAACCTGAAGTGAAGTGTTTAAGTGAGGTGCTGTCCCACCACGTCCCATCAGAAAAGCTTCAATGCATCCCTGTTAGCAGGATGAACAGCACGCTGCCAAACACATTCCCTTATTTGGTGTTTTAATGATGATGGTGAGGAAGAGCACAGTCCGTGCTTTCACTCATAATCTAGGCCTTCACTTGGGCTGAGCTCCGAGGAAATGTTTTATCACAGGACAACTGGTGCTTTGCCATCACCATCCTGTAGACTCGTTTGTTGCCCATTTTAATTTGTATAACAGCATTCACTTAATGTTTCTGCCAACAAACATTAAATATGAAACACTGCTAACATGTGGAAACAGGATCACCAGACTGCCAGCCAGGATATGACTTCTACTCGAGAGACTTTGCTCCATGGGTTGGAGTCTCTGAGGATCCTGTCACTGGTAAGATGATTGCCCTTCACTATTAAGTAATCTATAGACATTATTCTTATTAATGCATTTTGAGAGAAAGTGTTAAGATATTCCTGCTATGCATTCTTTGCTCTGGCAGGATCTAACCACACAATCCTGGGTAGCTTCTGGTCTGAGAGACTAGGAAAGAAGAAAATGCTGGGTATGTATTTTAACCTTCTCTGCCATTTACTAATGTGTCATTTACCTGATAACAGATGTTATGTTCCACTTTCATCCATTATTAATCTGCTAATTGTGGCTGTGCAGCTTACCAGTGCTCCAGTCGTGGCGGCAAGCTGGAACTCGAAGTGAGAGATGATGGAAGAATCAACATAGCTGGACAGACCGTCACTATTCTGCAGGGAACAATCAAACTGTAGGCTGAGACACATCCAAGAAGACAGCGTCTGATGTTCTATCACAACCGTCGTGTCCCTGCAGATGGACACTTTATGGCTCTTGATTAAAAATGAGATGGCTCAAATAAAAAGGAGAAGTGCACTCAAGTGGTCAATCCTGAAACGATTCAGCTAACAAACATGCTGTAGGCTTTGTTGCGATTTCGATCATTTATTATAACATTACAGCAAAAAAGTTACAACCAAAAGATTTTAAAGTGGTAAAAATACAGAAACACTAGAACACAGCAGGTAAAATCAGAAGAGTCACAGTTAGCCTTTTTTACATTTGTTACTTCATAATAAATGGGGTTCAATAAAATGAAGTACAGCTGATATGGACTAAACTGGTAAGAATGATACTGTGGAGATTCTAATGATCCTAAATAACATTTTCGTACATATTCCTAAAATTAAAAGTCATCATGATGACATGCTTTTTTGTATAATCTGTTCCTGCACAGATGGAGTTCTGCCAGTCTGACTCGTACGGGTTTTTAATGACACAACAATGGATTAACTTTGGTTTTTCTAGCTACAGATCAATGTTGTGATGCCCATTGATATAGTAAAGTTAACATTTCTGGTCATATACTATAGCTCTATCATAGGAAACAGGAAATGACACTAGACGTCTAAAAGGTAGAGCAGGAGAATGTTAATCTTTGTCACATGCAGACGATGATGGATGTGTCATTTGGGTTTTATGCTAAAGACTGGGCCAGTTTCACACTGACAGACATGTATGAGCTTATCTGGCTGTGAAAGCTGTCCCCACCCTTTCACAGCTGGACATTTTCTATGCTTTAAGTACCAAAAGTTAAACCTAAAATGTTTTCAGTGTTGAGATTGAGGTATCTGATGAAAATATTTGAACATTTTAACAAAACTGAGGTTTATGCATCACATTTTAAACTATCATAGTGTCACGTCAACATTTTTTAACTGCAAGACAGACTTAAAGATACGGTACAATTGTGTATGTATGCAACCATTTCAACTGGTCCCTGTCTCAGTACCTTGTTTCCTAGCACTCACAATAACGGAAACCTTTAAAACTGTGGTGCTTTAAGAGTGCTGAATTAAACACTGGCAAATGTACCTGCCTGAGCAACTGGCCATCTATTGATCTACTAAAATATACAAGAAAAGATTCAGAATTTTACACAACAGGAACATCATTATTGTCAGCACTCATAACATTGTTCTTTAGTTGAGGTCTTATTTCTAATACTGCAGACAGTTTAATCTTTGGGAGTTCAGTCATTGCTCCTGCCCTGCGCCTCATGTGACACTGCCAGCAAACTTGCACAGGTATCTTCTCACGAGATTTCGGGTTATAAACGTTGATTCGTTCTAGTGTTTTTATAGGGACCTCCCGCCCGCAGGGGCGCTCTTTCACAGCACCAGACCTCTGTGCTGGTACTGGTAGAGCACGCGAAAGGAAACCCGCCATTGAAGAATCACACAACGTGACGGTTTCGTTGTAGTGCACTCTTTTAAAGAAAAAAGGTGCATTTTTTTCCGGTATATACAAACGGCTGGTATTTGGTTGGAGGAATGGCGTACAGAGGACAAGGACAGAAGGTCCAGAAGGTTATGGTGCAGCCCATCGTATCCTTTTGTATTGCTGGACGACACTGCGCGGTTGAAACGGTTGCTACAATAGCTTAGCAGCTAGGCTAACATTTACTCATTCGTAAACATTTATAGTCACTCATGTGAAGAAAGGGGTTTTACAAGCCATGTAAGGTTTTGTGAAGACCAGATTCACCCACAGAAGTCGTGCGGGTATGAAATATGTTTGCAGAAAAATGTGGTTTATTGAAATGCAGTCAGAAAACCAGTTTATAGACGTAGCCGCTGTAAACCTGGTGTTCTGCTCTGTGGTTCCGTGTTACAGCTAAACGCAAAAGAGTCTTATTTCTGGCTTTAAACTATTCAATATTATACCATGTGGAGGGCTGTGATGCGGGAGAGTGAGGAAGTTACGGAATAATTAACTAAGGAAAGTGGTTAGACAATTATTAATTAAAAAACTGGAATTACTTTTAGCTTCTCAAATGTTTTTTAAAATATAATTAGTTAATTGTTAGTGAAACTTTTCTTTAATTTTCCATGTATCCACGTTTAAATGCTCTCTTATAAGGAATGCCAGCAACTTATATTAGTGCTAATATTGTGTAAGAATTAGAATGACCTGTAATAATGACAAAAAATAAATGTAACTATATTTTAATATATTGTTAAACAGATTTTTGTTTACAAAATGATCAAAGGGATCATGGGAAAATAATAAAGTTTGCCCTCAAGATATCTGGACCAAAAGCCAATTTTAAGCTGGGAAGAACCCCTGACCCAAACTCTGAGACTGAATCACATTCCCAATAACTTGCACTAAATGCAAATATAACCATTACCAATATATGTGCACATTTTAACTATAAACGTGTTGAACTCAAGTCTGTGTGTATTTTCCTTGACTGTGGTTATCAGAATCTAATTTTCAGGTACCTGCAAAATGTAAGTAGCTAATAACTTTTTTCATGCTCCCTTCTAATCATAAGGGAATCAGAAGTTTGCAGTTTTGTTTTCTGCTAATTTCAAAGATAAAACTGTATTCAGTTTATTCTCCCTTTTGTTCCCAGCGCTCACGGATCCAGGTCTGGTTGTATGAACAGGTGAACATGCGGATAGAAGGCTGCATTATTGTAAGTAACATGTAACCTTTCTCCATGTTCTTGGTTGGTTTATCATGCTTGATGTTCATAGGTAGTGTTGAAAACCTCTCTGAACGTATGCCGTAACCTTCCAGGCTAGTCAGTTGTGGCGGGCTGCGTCGACCTGACAGGCAGATTTCTCGGGAGGTGGATGTCAGGTTATGGCGTACGGTTAAAGGGGATTTCTGGCTATGTTGTAAGCACAGATTTCCCAGTGAAGCATAATCCAAGCCTCGATGACAATCCTCTGTATCACACGTTCAAATGTGTCCAGTTGGCAACAAGTCACAGAGCCACCCTTCCTGATCAGTTTATCCACTTATTTGGTGTCACCAGTGTATCTTCTTGTATACAGCCTCAACTTTAATCATCCAGTTCAGCTTGTTGTCATTGTGGACGCCCAGGTACTTGTTCTCCTCCTCCACATTAGCATCCTGTCCCAGGATAGACATAGGTGGTATAGCCACCTGTTTTTTTCTGCAGTCTGTCATCTCTGTGGTCCTATTCACAATCAGAAGCAGCTGATTCCCCCCTCACAACTCCACCAAATCATCCACTAGTGCTCTGTATTCCTGCTGCCCAACCATGCCCACCTTTGCCACTTGCTGTTCCCCTGTATGGCCCCATTATGTCCTATCATGGCTTCAAATAATTTGGTTTTATTTTTTAAATGGACTGCTCTATGAGCAGTTTCCACTCAGGCTGAACTTTCTGTAAAATCAGGCTCGAACAAGTTCTAATTAAAACATTGTGACTCCCTTTTGTTGTCTCTCGTTGCCTTAGGGGTTCGATGAGTACATGAACCTGGTTCTAGACGATGCTGAGGAAGTCCACATGAAGACTAAGAACAGAAAACCATTGGGTAAGAGCGCACCACTTTTTGTCAAGCTGTTTTATTATTTTACAGTTTTAGGAAGAAGGTCTTTTGGGATGCTTTTTAAAGTATAAATAAAAACAATTACAGTTATTTGAAACAAAGCAGCAAAATACAAACACATGTAAGAGTTGCACGACCCAATCTTCAGTCTGCTTTGGTGCATTTCCTGTTTCGTGATGCACTAAATGTTTTCAAATGGTGAAAGGTCCGGAGAGCAGGCCAGTTCTCCAGCCGGACTCTGCTTCTATGCCCAAAATCTCATATCCCCATATAAGACATCTATCATCCCGACAACAATAAATATTTAACAAAAACTTTGATGTTTTCTGTAAGTTCTGAATCTCGGGCAACTCGACTTGCGTGAAGTGTTTTCTGCTGGGCGTCGTGTACCTGGAGTCCAGTGTTACAGAAGTTGAAACGGCCGCAATTATCTTTGTATTCATTAAACGGCGTGCAGTGGGGAAAAGCCCGTTCTAAGATTTATTTTTTTTAGCTTCTCGTCCGTAAACAATCTGCATACTTATTTTTATGTAATTCCATTTATTTTGAAAAAAAATCTCAACAGGATCTTCTGCTTTATTGTGAAAGGTTTATGTGGAAAAAAAAAAGTGGACGGCAGAGCCACGCGATGGTTTTATTGTCGTCGTTGGTAACGACAACGCATAAAAACAGTCGCTTGTCCATCTGTAGTGTGGTTATATTAAATGTAAGAGAAAGCGAGAACTAAATGATGAAAAAATATTGCGACACCACGAAACAAATGATAATGAAATATGAAACAATAGACGTTTTTATATCGTCATCCCATGTATATTGTTATTTTGAACAGCCCTATACGAAGCCATGCTGTTTTAATAGATGTGTTATGCGGTTTAGCGTTGACTTGATGTCATCAGAAATAGGGGTGGGCGGTATAAACGGTATACAGTAGAAACGGTATGAATTGGCCAACCACAGAGATTTAGACTATAAGCGCTCTACTGCGATAGCGCATGTTGATGGTGTCATCAAGCTGCGACTGTTTTGGTCGAAAGCATTGTAGTGGCTGCAACTAATAGCTAATATCATCTGCAAATTATGCCGGGTGACAGTAATAACAAAGAGATGAAGCGCGTTTTGGAATATGGGGAAAGCCAAAAACTGCGCTTCCTCCACTTCCATACCATTGATTCATTAATGTTGATTTCTCTCGCAGCTGCTCTATTCCGGCTAGCCCAACTTTAGTAACCCTACAAACATCACTGCTGTTTAGTTTTCTGTCTTCATTTATGTTGGAAGTAATAGATACATTGTAATTTTTTTCAGAAATCTCTCAGTCAGAATATGGTATATCATGTTTAGGTGGAAACTAGCGAGCTAACTTCCTACTAACTTCTAACTCCGTTAAATTCAATAAATTTTGTTTTAATGGATATCTGGATGTTAAACTTAATTGTTACACCTAATCAAGCAGCAACGCTGATCATATTGGTAAAGATTAAAGAATTTAGACAGTTTTTAACTCTCAGTAATGCTGCAGTGTTTGTTTGACTTTGGGACCTGAAGAGGACGGAGTTTTGGGGCCAGATTACTCTGCGAGGCTCCTGACTACGGTAGCCGTAATTCTCCGACAATCCCATCAAGCGGTGCGGCTTCGTAGCTAACCAAAATCGTACTGAAAAATTATTTGACAGATTTTTGAGCGCCGTGTACCACATAAAATTGTTTCAAGGTCAGTAAGCACAATCAGAATTCATGCATAAGGCGCACTGACGATGTTTAAAAAAATTAAAGGATTTCACGTTTGTCTTATAGTGCGGAAAATATGTTATACAGGAGAAAATAATGTATCACGATGTCTGTGAAGGTTCTCAGTCATCCAGGTCATCGTAGTCTAAGGAGCTGTAAAGAAAAGGCGTCTGGACTTCTTTAGGTTGCTTGAAGACGCTTCACCTCTCATCTGAGAAGCTTCTTCAGTTCTAGGGTCAAATGGTGGAGAGTCCCATATTTATATATAAATGTGGGATACGATATATATATCGCGATATATATCGTTACCTACTATGCTTCAAATTATACCGCGATATGGATTTTAGGCCATATCGCCCAGCCCTAATCAGGATCATATATATGTTGATGGAAAGCCTGTATACATCTTTCCACACCTGCAAATGGACAATTCCACAGGCACAAATCCACCTTCTTAGATGCAGGCTTATTAACTGAACATTGATAATAAGGCAGATAGTCCTCCTCCTCCTCTTTCCAAAAATAATTTCAAATCTTGAATCATCTGATCACAGAACAGTTTTCCACTTTATCTCTGTTCATTTTAAATGAACTTTGGCCGAGACTGGAATGTCTGGATCATGTTTACATATGGCTTTTAACCTTTGTGGATGCCACAGTGAGCTGTGTTCACAGGCACTGATTTCTATGACAGAATCATGTCTGATTTTAATGCAGTGCTGCCTGAGGACCTGACCACAGGTATCAATATAGATTTGCAAGTTTTTAATTCTGTTTTTAACTTACAATTTAAACACATCACAACTTTTTCACAATTGGGATTGTAAGTGAAATCAACTCGTGTGTGTGTGTGCGCGTGCTGGGGGGACTGTAGGTGGTTGGTGAGGTTTGCTCGATTGTTGCATCATGCCCCTGGCTACTGATCCACTTTAGACAGATGTTAAATTTCACATGACCTTTACCCAGCAATGGTGGGGGCATGGTACTTTGCCTGGAAGTGAACGGACAATTTGTGCCTCCCCTTTCCCATCATCTGGCACTTTTGTTCCAATTTAACTTTGATCTCTCCTTCATTCTTTTCTGTGTTCCCCAGGGAGGATCATGTTGAAAGGAGACAACATTACCTTGCTGCAGAGTGTGTCCAACTGAGGCGAGAAGGGAGACGTCTACAAACTTCAACTTTTGTAGAAGGAATTGGTTTTTGTTTTTCTTCAGAGTTTAAGCGTTTGTGTTTATGACATGAATATCGTAATTTTTTCTTTCTACCACTTGGATCTGTTTGGAGAATAAAGTTTTTTACTCTTACAGTTGTTCTCTGTTAACTTTTTAGTCTTTCTGGCTCCTAGATGTGTTTTGGATCATTCGACTGTACTGCCATCTGGTGGCAGACAGAACTATTGCAGTGCAGTATATAGGTCAAATGCAGTACAGCGGCACAGTTGCTGTCTGTCTTGCAAGTGGAAGCTTTAGTGTGAAATGGAGAAAATGAAAATGAACTGCCTTGTGTGACTTGTCTATACTGTACACCTTACCACAGTATGAAAGCAGAGCTGCTACAAAGAAAATTGGGGCAGAATTTAGGCACATGCCCATATTATAAGTGCAGACTACTTAATGAATATGTATTTTGAAAGTTGTCTATAGCTTATTTTATGTTAGCATTACTGAATACAGATACTATAAATGTAATTTATTTAATATATTTTGTACAGTAAAGGCTGCATTTACTGGTCTGATTATCAAACGGCACGGCTGCAGTATTAGATGCTGTGATTGTATATTGAATGTAGATGGTTATAAAATCAGGTTATTTCTGGAACCACACACTACTTGGTTCAAGTTTAGCTTTTGGCCTCAGAAAATGAGCCTGAATGTAGGCAAATTGATTAACGTAATTACGTATGGAGTCACTACGGAACGCAACGTGTCCCTGTTTTGTTGACTGGGAAGCCCCTAGCGCGGAGCTGCCAACGCCCGGCGTAAAGACACAAATAGAGGATACGGTATGGAAATTTTTTACTCTTTTCTTATTACTGCATATTCTTTTGGTTAATGTTTAGGTCTAACTACTACCATTCTACTGTATAATGTATGCTCCTAACACGAATTGTAATTTGCAGTTTATCAGTCTCATTCAGCACCAGCATCCGCTAAGCTTAGCACAACTCGCTAGCTCGCAAGCTAATTGGGGTGGACAGTAGTTAGCTAGCGAAACAGGCAGGGTGTCTATCGTTAGACCGGTGTGTAAATCGACCTCCTGGAGTTACTTATAAAGCCCATGTAAGTTTTTTTTAATTTTTGGTTTTGATGTTGTAATGGTAAAATAAAATACCTCTTTGTTATTAAGATAAGATGGTGACGAACCAAAGAATTGACTAGTTAATCGCGGTTAAGTGGGTTAACAAACAGAATAAACGAGCATAACAAGCGTTCGGTTAAGTCATTATTTTGTAGGCAGCATAATCTCATCGTATAGATGGACAGCATAATGTATGTGGCTATAACATGGACTCTATAAAAATAAGGGAGCAGTTGTAAGTTTATCGTTTTAACAGCGGGCAGGAAATTAGGCCAGACTGAGGCCGAGGATGTGGCCGAACTATATGGCTAATGCTACCAAGCTAACAGTCCTTTAAGTGGGAGTTATTTCTCAATTGTGAGATAAAATGGTTATAATATGATATTTACACGCAGAGCCTAGCAGCTTGGCGCACCACTCGCGGCTGCGTAGTTAAACATGTTATAAACTCGGGGTATCAACGGAAGAGAAAGCCTAGTTTGAGATTTCTTGTCGATGATGTCGGATCAAAAAGACATATGATTGAGGTCTGTTTTTGTCAAGAATCAGAGGGGAACATTCTTCCTTCCAACGTGGGGAAGTACGTGCGTGTTTCAGTGGAAATTAGAAGGAAGTTATGAACTATCCTTAAGGAAATACCGCCAACGTAAAGAAGGTCCCGTCATTACTGGGTTGTGTTTAAATGTACTGATATTTGATAATGTGGATGACAGAAGTGTGTCCTCTAAAATAAATCCACACTGCTCAGAGGATTAGCTGACCCGAACATACAAAATCGCAAATTATACAGAGTTTATTTCAGTTTGGCAGCTAAATATTGGGAAACTGTTACCAGACTGAATTGAGCCGCTTTCACTATTAGTATTTAAGCAGGGCTGCAGTTAGTGCTGGCTGGCCTACAAACACAAATGTGAGGATTAAGTCTGGCGGCATTAATGCAGCGGCAGTCATCTCCTCTGATGCCGATTGCTGTTGACTTACTACATTGTTACCCTTAGATTTATGTTTTTAATTCTTAGAAGATGACTTGAGATTTTCATTCAAATTGATGGGACACACTGTAGATTACTTGTGTTCAAACACTGCTGTGTTTCATGCATGTCACGGTGTTCATTGTACAGTGAAACTGACCATTCATGCACCAAAGAATTGCTGAAGACAGTGGTGGGCTTTCTCTCTCTTTTTCTCAGTAATTAGTTGACTTGGTCCTAAGGCACAGATCTGCTTGATGATGTGCATTGGAATGTTGTGGATCAGTGTTATGCTTGATTCATCTGTGAGTGTCAGTAATGAACGTATTTTTGGTTTTCGAGACAGAAATCTGTTTGTCAAGTTTGTTGATAAAGCAGTGGTGTGTACTAAAGGTGGACTAGAACATGATCAGATAACACCTCTTACTTGTTCATGGTGTCTGCAGCCAAATGGACGTCTTCACTTTTAGGATCAAGATAACGTATAATGCCGTTGCTTTATATAGAGATTTTTGAGGTCAACCTTGAATTATGAGTTTTTTGATAACATATGTACTCTGAATAAACATGTTTTGCACGCCTTACTATTTACTTGTTCAATAAGAGTGCTTCCTGGCTCAAAGCAGACCAGGGGTGACAGTCCAGGTAATCTTGATTAGTCTGGGCAAAGAGTCTGTTTGAACTTACTTAACAAAAGTCTGTGGATTTTCCTGTTATTATTGCAAGGTATTGGTTTTTACAAAATGATTTAAACTTGAACAAATAAAAACTGACTTAGTCTATCTCTTTTTTAGTTTTGTGTCCTGGTGATTTTTCTTTGGTGGAAGGCCAGAGTCTTTTTGGTGGCACCAAATTTTTGTTTATACTGGGAAAAAATACTGTGTAGTACTGTGACAGGCAGATGAGCAACACTAAGCAGAATGCAAAACAGCAGGATTAAGTCCATAATTTTTAGATTAGGGTAACCGGTGTTATTTTTCTTTGGAGAAAATTGCCTTAAAATATGAAATAGTTAACACAACATAAACAAATTCACATCAACAGACAAGCATATACAGTTCAGCATTGCAATTCAGTATTTTCAGGCAATTTACATATGGTCATTTGTTTTGTTTTTCCAAGTTGAAATTCACATTATTCACATTATTTTGTAAAATCTGACCTAAAAGAACTGCCCTGTATTGCATCACACCTGGAAAATTCCAGCCAGAATCGCCCATTGTTCAGTTTCCGGTAATGCTAGCTCCTCATATGATGCGCTTTTGGTAATGGGAAAGCTCCATTCAGTTAGATGTTTAACATTTGTAATTGTGGTAAACATTGTTGTATTATAACAATGTACTAGACAGAAACATGTTATATTTTATGATGAGGTTTTTGTTAGAAAGGGGAGATCTGAATTGTACTCAGAAAATGGCAAATGTGTGGGGAAATAATTTTGGTGTTGAAATGTTCATTATTAGTAGTGGACACCTTTATTTGATTTTGCTTTAATTGCTGGAATAAATCATTAAACACATGCATTTTAAACATTGACATATGCAGTGGCACAGTGGTAGAAATCACACAAATCTGTAGCAGGCATTGCACTTATGATGACGGGAAAAAACAACAACTTATAGGTCTGATATAACAGCCTTTTTGCAAAGGAGTGGTATGTTGAAGATATTTGGGCTGTTATTTGGGCACCTGCTTTAGCAGGTTCTGCTTCTGTGTTAAACACTGTAGCATTGGTGCCTGCAGTTTTGTCCCTCCTGCTTCTTTCAATGACATCCCCACCCCCACACTGTGCTGCAGAGCTCTGCAGTGGCTTAGCACTGACAGACTGTAACTTACGGAGGAGAAATGGGGGAATAGCATTGCTTGTGTACTACATACAGTATATTGTCTCTAAAATCAGGCACACACTGAACAATGTTGTCAGACCAAGAAAGTGGTGCTGTGAGATTATATGCTACTTTTCAAGAAACACGGAAAGACGGAGATGAATGCAGCTTTAAAAAGAAAAGCAAAAAAGTGGAGCAGATACAGTCGAGCACAAACTGTAGTTAAAGCTACTCGTAGTCATTTAGAAGTAGTTTGAGGTGGGTAAAGAACCATCAAATAGCAATCAATGAATATTGAATAGTTCTTTTGCTTAAAATTCCCATCCTTACGTAGAACTTGATGATATATATCAATGATAGCCTAATATATCAGTAGTGCCCCAACCTCCTATGTCTGTCAGGGACTCGGTTAACATAACAGCAAAGCATCAGTCCCATCAATAAATTTAGTCTGGTTCCTTTTCATAAATCGCTTGTTGGCAAGCTTTTATTTCACTTAGAGTAACATAACAACTTGTTTCCTAGTCGAGTCTACCTGTTCTCATTAAATCTGTGCATTGTCTGCTCCACTCCTAGTGTGTTACTGGGTGCAAATAAAGTGAAACGGAGAGCGGAGGAAAATGCAAACTAGAATGGCCATAATGACAACAAGTGAAGATTTCAAACTTAGCTCGAAGAAAGGTAGTGCAAACACATTAGCTTATTAACAGTATCTTATTCTTTCTATTGCTGTAACGTAACAAATTTCCCACCTGTGGGACTAATAAAGGTTATCTTATCTTAACATGTATATAATCCCCCCCTGCTGTTACATGACCCAGTGTGCAGCCTGTAGTATGGACATTCTGCCATGTTAATATGGGTGTTGGTTTCAACAAGAGGACACGTCAGTGTAGGTAGAGCCTCAGTGGTGTTACTGCGGGCTCACTATTACACCTGAGTGGATTTGTTGTTTCTTTTATTTGTGCCATTTGAGCTTTTCCTGTGATAACAGTCAGAAAGATCTTTTTAGGTTTTTGCATGTCATGATTAGCTTTACACTCGGAGTTGTGTTCACAACTACACTACATTCATGTTTGATGTTATAGTTTCTAATTTTATATAACAGTTTAAAAAAAGTAAAACAAATAAATCATGAACCCATCATTAGTGTTTTTGAGTCTGGTCTGTTTCTTGGGCCATATGTGGAAGAGAGACTACACCAGCTGATGTTTTCCCTTTTTTTTTTTTCAAAATTTCCTTCCATGTTTCCTTCCTTCATTTGTGTGAAGCACAAATTGCTGTGTCGTTTTTGAGCTGTACTGACCCTCAGTCCATTAACTGTAAAAAGCCCATCGGAGTCTTTCCAGTTGAATTCCCGTGTTGTTAGTGGAAGTTACTGTGTTTTATACTCTTAAAAGTTCCTGTGGCAAGTAGATCAGGATTTGTAGTCAGAATTCACTTAAAACGTTCTTAACCTTTATTTTGTCTTTTACAAATAATGAGAAATGTCATTTGATACTCAGTTTAAAAAATAATTAATAATAACTGGCTAGTCCTTGGTCCATGCATTTTTCTGCCTCAAACAAAGTGTCCCTATCAGAAGTCCACATGTATAATGTAGAGTAAAATAATGATGATCAAAGATGATATTTTTATATTTAGCTGTGGTAAGTCTGTGAAAGTTGTTCACCCAAAAAGTGAACGACCAAATGTGCCTGTTTTCTTTTACAGATCTTGAATGAGTAGCAAAGACAGTAACACACAGCTATGCAGACCATTAAGTGTGTTGTAGTTGGTGATGGTGCCGTGGGTAAAACCTGCCTGCTCATCTCTTACACCACAAACAAGTTTCCTTCTGAATATGTACCTACGGTAAGTGCATGAGTCTCTACATTAGATTATAAATGTTTTCATCACCACATTTTCACCACATGTACGTGAGTTTAGATTTGCTTGTTGCAAAACTTAGAGAAGATTCAGCTGTATTTTTGAGTTTGAGTACATACCATACTGTTTGCATGTTTCCGTTGATCCTGCAGAGGTCTGAACAGGATGTTTGCTATTGTTGACTAATTGGCCTTGACCACTAAGTACGTGATCAAAGTTGTGTTCTATATGCAGCTCTATGAACACACAACGTGAGTCAGGTTGAAGAAGCTGCTTGACAATAGTTTCTTTAAAGGATGTTGAATAAGAGTAATAGAAATAAGCATTTTGAATATAATATTTCTCAGCTCTGTAGTCTAAATCCATATGTTTGTAAATGTATCTTTAATTCTGTTGTGTTGTGAGTGGCTGAGCTGATTTGGTGTGTGTGTGTTGCAGGTGTTTGATAACTATGCTGTAACTGTAATGATTGGAGGTGAGCCC
Source organism: Hemichromis elongatus (assembly GCA_015108515.1). NCBI lineage: Eukaryota > Metazoa > Chordata > Actinopteri > Cichliformes > Cichlidae > Hemichromis > Hemichromis elongatus. The sequence goes on from VUQR01036693.1 coordinate 24,111, forward strand.
TACACCCTGGGCTTGTTTGATACAGCAGGTATGTTACATTTCACTTTCTATTATAAAGTGAGTCATGCTTTCAGAAGCAGCTTGTCTGTCTTCACACTGCAGCCACATGGGAGTTTTAGTGAATGTAGAGTTTATGTGATGTTTTCTTTCAGTCAGAGGTGTGCTTTCTCATTTTGTTGTTCAGGCTCATTCTGCTGACAGAGACATCCTGCTGAGCCCAGTGCATGTCTGTTGGCTTACGTGACGACCAAACAATTAGAGTTAAATATAATTTGTGTGTGGCTTCCCCAGGTCAGGAAGACTACGACAGGTTACGACCTCTGAGTTATCCCCAGACAGATGTCTTCCTCGTCTGTTTCTCTGTCGTGTCCCCATCCTCCTTTGAAAATGTCAAAGAAAAGGTAAGTGTGGCCTGTTTATGTTACTTTCTTTTTTTTACTGTAAAAATGAAAATGTATTAAAAATAATGAATTATGGGTTTCTCAGATTTTACTGGCAGGTACAGTACTAATTAGCCGTTTGGTACAAAAAGTCAGGGGGAAAGGTTAAATATGCAGTGCTTGTCTGAGGATGCAAATGCCTTAAAGAGGGTTAAAGTAAAGGTGCCTGTTCAAATTTGTAAAATAAACTTTACATTTTCCTTTTGTTTAGTGATGAAGACCCCCAGTATTCCCCAGTTGTGTGGTATTTTACTGACTCTTGTACTTGTCCGTTTAGTGGGTTCCCGAGATCACCCACCACTGTCCAAAGACGCCCTTCCTTCTAGTTGGGACTCAGATCGACTTGCGAGATGATCCCTCCACTATAGAGAAGTTGGCTAAGAACAAGCAAAAGCCCATTACTCCGGAGACAGCTGAGAAGTTGGCAAGAGACCTCAAGGCTGTGAAATATGTGGAGTGCTCAGCCCTCACGCAGGTACTGTATATACTTGGATAGAAAAGATTTATAGTCACACGGACACAAACTCTCAGAGAAAAGTACGATTGATACTTCAGTGGCAAGAACTAAGAAAGTGGAGGAAAGAGGAACATGCCTGTACCCCCACTGTCCTGTGCACATTTGTTCTGCATGCTGGTTTGATCTTGGTAATTGATGTAACTTGTGAGTTCACTGGTGTTGCTAATTGGAAATTATCCTTGCTACAGTAAGCAGACCTTCCTTTAGGTAAACTAAGTTATTCAGCTTCAGTGGTGTAGAGCATAGTCACATGGTAGATTAGCTAACTTGGTTTAACAATGGGGTGGATTTCAAGCAATTGCATTAAATGTTAGAATTTAGGATTATGGGTGAGCAGGTCTAAAGCGATTAAAGTGTAGGAAGGAGAGAGTTATTGTTTTGCAAACCTCTCCAGTATATAAGCTCGTTAAAGTCTAAGGGCTTCACACCAAATCACGCACCAGTAATTGCTCCTGGGATCAGCTGATGGTGTTTGCAGTAATAGAACAGGCACAAACACTTGGCATAACAAACACATTAATATGTCAAAGCAGAATGTTTCTAGTTTATGAATAAAAACCTGCTGCTAGTTCATTTCTTTTGCACGGTTTCTAAAGAGGACCAAAGGTAGATAGTGGGCTTCATGTAAAATTGAGGAGATTTTGACTTCTCTGTGGAAGATTTAATGTTTTATTATTGAGTACTTGTGTTGAGTAAATCACTCAATGCCTTTAAATGCTTTACCTGCTTAGTTATGTCCCGAGTTTGTTTGCATTTGTGTTGCTGCATAACTGTTAGAAACTGAAGCACAGTAAGCATGACTCAGAGGAGAGCAGGTGACTTGGATCTCTGATTCTGAACAATAGTGTTGATAAAGCCGGGGTGCCCCCACCTCCCTGCTCTGCTGCTTCCTTCCTCTACTCCCCCCAATCTCACTGGCACAAAAGTTGCATAGCTGCTGATGTCATTTCCTGTTTCCTGTTGGGGATCGCAACACCGAGGTCCCTAGCTCACTTTCAGCCCCCTGTTAAACAGCTTCCTTGTCTTCATTCAGTGTTGACACGGCTGCACGGCACTCTTCATCTTTGTGCTATGAAACCCTCATCCTCACTCTGCCATGTTCCTCTTCTTCTCCTCCTCTTCTTTGGTCTCTCTCTCTCTTTGTGCTTGCTCTGCTAATTGTGCTCTTGTTCTCTTCCCTCTCTTCCTGTCGTCATAGCGAGGGCTGAAGAATGTTTTTGACGAAGCTATCCTAGCAGCCCTAGAGCCACCCGAGACGCAAAGAAAGAGGAAATGTTGTTTATTTTAAACTTTCTGTGCCACATTGCTCATGTCTTCTTCCTGTCATTGCTGTTTATCCATTTTTCATTCCCTTAGTCCACCTCTCTCCTCCTCTCCTTCTTCCCATTTTCTCCTTCTCTCTGCATTTGCTGCTTCACTAATCTGTCTCAATCTCAGCCATCTAGTAACAAATCCACCAGTTTGATACGCACACTGCTGCTCTACTCTGCATCAAGATTGCGTTTCCCTTCTGTGTTCTGTCACTTGTTTTACTAACCAGAGGCCTTTCTGCACTTAAAAATACTTGTTGCCTTTTCTAATTTGGTTTGCTCAGCGTCATATCTTTCTGGATTAGTGTTACCATCTGCATCATTTCACATCCTAATTCTTGGACCGCTCCTGTCTTAAACTGTTTTCACACATGAACTCTGGACAGTCAAACACAGTTGTCATTTCTGGAAAGATGAATTGTGCACCTGGACGCCTCCTTTATTCAAACATGGACTCAAATGCCACTACGTCTCTGAATTGAGCTCATTTAAATAGATGCAGTTAAACATTATTGCGTGTGTATTTGAGAGCTACTGAAAATTTATTGCAGCTAATGACTGCTTTAAAAAAATGTAGCACTTTCTGTAGTCTATAGTGCTGCAGACACATAATGTTAGTGTGCTGAATGTGGTAGCACCAGCGGTCTTCCTTTTTAAAACCCAAATGGAAAAAAATACTGCAAAACTAGCTAGAAAATACAAACTGCAGTAACTCACACATCTGTGCAGTGTTGTTTACTCACTGCTGTCTGTGGTCTGCAGTCTACAGACAACTTTCCACTTTCTACGTTTGAGTGCTACAGGTCATCTGTTTTACTTTCCACTTTGCTTGTTTATAATTTCAAATCACAGAAATAAGCAGAAATAAGTCTAACACCAATATTAAAATAATAAAACAATAATATGTGAATAAATAGCACAGCAGGAGCAGCAGCTGTGCACATTGCCAGTCATTCACACACTGTGTTGAAACAGCAGGGTCGGTAAAGCTGGTTCATTGTGACACAGGTTCATGTGTGAAAATGTCTTGAGTTTTGCCCATTAACACGAGCTGTGTCTAAACAATAGGTGGCTAGCATACAGAGAGAGATATCCATTGTTTGGGATGGTCCTTGGGTCTCCTCTCTGATCCGTGGGAGTAGTAGTCAGTGTGAAGGGGGTGGCTTTACAGGCTGAGATTGAGCTTACACTCAACAGAGCTTCCATTTCTAATGCTGAAATATTTTTTATACTTCTATAATTATGTTTAATTTATCAGAATTTGAAGTGTGACCTGTGGTTTCTCACGCGGGGCTTTTAACTGCTAAAGTTACACATGGGAGTGTCTGACCTCAGCAGACATCGCTGCTGTCATGGTGCTCTCATTGATCTATTTTGTAGCTAAGCCACACTTGATGATACTTGTAAGCTGTGTTTAGTGACTTACTTGGCTTTTTTCTACATATAACATCAGTGTGCCATTACCTGTGGTACAGATTGTGTTGTATTAGAAGTCCATACTATAATAAAAGCTATAATTGTGTGAAATGACTTGTAAAACTGAATAAAGGACAACTTAACTTGCTTTCCTCTGGCTTCCTCCTTTTTTCAGTGCCATGTCAGAAGAATTTAGTAGCTTGGTCAGCTGAGATAGGCAGTGCAGTGCAGCTCTGGTTACCTCACATGACTGAGCTCATGACGCAAGTAGTTCTGCTCGCGCTAATACAAAGGTTTCCCTCTTGTGCTTGGCAAGTGCCTGGTTGTGTTTGGAATCCGAACCAGTGAAGTCAAGAAAAACATTTTGTTTGCCATTGTAATGTCAAGGGTTATGTCCTGTTTTCCTCCACTTGCTTTTTTGACTTGCCTTTAATTTCAGCTGTCACAGATCAGCTGCACTTTTCAGACATGCATGTGATTTGTGTTGTTGACAATTCCTGATCTGGCTTACACAACTGAAACAACCACAAGACATTTTTTCCCACACACAGACTTTACAGGGGAGGGTGGTCCATGGATGCTGATGACTAACTAAGGATAGTGTGTAACTTATTTTTATTTAGTGTGGTCGATTTACTCATTGCTAAGCAGGAAGACTATTAATATACCTGTATGCAATTTCTTTTCATCCTGCAGTCAGATAAATTCCAACTAAACCGTGCTGGACTGCAGCTGGTCAAAGTAGACTTTATTTTACTCAAAAGATGTGCTTTGAGCTGGAGGGCCACTCTAACCTGACCTCACAGCATGATGTAGCTCACTGAGGCCACAGAGCGAAACAAGGACCACAGTCAGCAGCTCTACACAGTGGAATTAGTCTATCCATTTACTGTAGAGGCAGCAATTTATACTTATTATTGTCACAGAGAACGTGTGCTACGGTGCACCTCCTGTCTCATCTGTCTGATTCTGTGGGAAACACTACATGACAGTCTCCTGACTTGTTTATAGCACATCTTACTTTGAAATTTTACGTTGTTGTTTTATCTTTAGCTTTCCCTCTTCCTTATGAAGCCCTCCGAATTCCCTTCAGTGCCTTTTGATTTTTCACTGTTATTTTTTATCCTAAGTTACAGCCATTTCTGCCTTTTGTTGCAAGATTTTCTTTTCTTTTTTAATCTGTGTGTGTGTTTGTGTTTGCACTGCTCCCTCATTCTGTTTTTATGTTTTTGTTCACAGAAAGGACTAAAGAATGTGTTTGATGAGGCGATATTGGCTGCATTGGAGCCCCCAGAGCCCAAGAAGAAACGCAAATGCGTGCTGCTATGAGAGGCTCCTACCTTTCCAAAGCACACACCCCCTTCACTCATGCATACACACACACAGAAATACACATGTCTTTAAATACATACATCCCTGCCTCTCCCAACCCCCCCCCTCCCTTGCTCTGCTAAGGCTGTTTGACAGCATTGTTTTCCTTGTGGAAGACAAGGAACAGCCGACCAAGTTTCAGATATTTCTCTGCAATAATAACAACCAAGCTTCACCCCTGCGTCTGAGTTTGGGATAAAACATGAACGTGACATGGCCAAGAAGCCGGTGTGGGCTCAAATAGGGATCCAGATCCCAAGCATACTCACAAGTAGAAACCCCTCTGTCGAGCTTTGGATAGCTGAGTTCATCAGTTCAGTCAGTGTTGTGGCCTAATCGAGTTCTAGCTGCCCAGCCGTGTAGTCGTCTTCAGCCAATGTAAGGGTCTCGTGGATATAAGCCTAGCCCCAGCCCCTCCCAGCTGCTTAATTGGCAGCTGCTGATGCTGCTGTTCCCGCCGCCTCAGTTGATGAGCACGCTCATTGCTCAGCCCCTCTCTATGTTCTCACTCAGCACTACCACAAGAGATGCTAACAGAGTAGTGTTGTTGTTTTTGTTTGCCAACACCTTCTTTATCCCTCAAACACACAAGTCTGAGATTAGTATTCGATGTTCCAAGTAGACGCACTCTTAACCACTAGGACACCGTGGAGGTCTGACACAGCTCTGTAATTCAGTCAACGCTCCATCGCAGTACCTCCACAGTACAGAGTAGCAGTCTTTTTAGAGTGTGGAAGTCGCTTGAAAAGCTGAAGGCATTCAGTAGTAATGGGTCTCATAGTCGACCACAGGAATTGGCCTTTTAGATGGAGGGAACTTAAACAGTGTTAGCAGAACAAGCGGTTGTTCTTCATGCATTGCTGGGGATCAAGTAGAATACTGTTTTCACATTGTCATCACTGTACACTGAGAACGGGTATAACAGAGACAACTGTGTTAAATGATGAATGCTTATTGGCCAGACAATTGATGAGCGAATGTGAATTTTCCACCAGATTTCTGTGCCTGGTCAGAATTTGGTGCCTTCCTCTAGTGCGTCATATCCAGGCTGAGGGGCGAGGCCTGTTGTACCCGTTCCCATTGTACGGTGCTGCTTGAAGCTCGGCCTTGGTCTCTGTTCTAAATGATAGGTTTAACAGATGTAATTATAATGTAAGCTGGCACACAATGTTCATGTAGGCTCCAGGTGTTTTTACCAAAATCTTTTTTTCTTTATCATTTCTGTTTGTGCTGTTTTGTTTTTTTTTATTTTATTATTAATATTTTATACATACGTACATACACACACACACACACACACACACACACACACATATATATATATATATATATGTGTGTGTGTGTGTGTGTGTGTGTGTGTGTGTGTGTATGTGTGTATACTTTATACTAATGTTAAATGTTTAAACAATGTTTTGAAACTTCTTCCAAAAGCCAAAAAGTATGTAAACTGTTTTAGTATTTTAACTTAATGCAGCCTGTAATGATTAAAGCAGACATGGATGTAAATCTGAACAGCATCTTGATTTATCGAGAACAACAACAACAACAACAACAACAACAACAACAAAAATGCTATTTTTTTTTTCAAAAAGAAAAAGATGACTGGCAAAACCGAACATTGCAAACACCTTTCCTTCAGTTAAATGACAGAAATATTGTTATGTAAAACCCGTAAAACAGGGATCCACTTTAAATTAAACTTCAAAATTACATCTCAGGACATCAAACAGATTTGATCTTATCACAATAACTGAATGCAAGAGCAACCAGATACAAGCTAAAGACTGGCAGATCCATTTTGCCATATGAGTAACTGGGTGACAAAGCCAGAGTGAGCCATGGCTGAGTCACAACTATACTCTCTAACAGCTTTGTTTACCTGCCCTTACTGCTGCCACAATTAATGCAGCAGAGAAGTGGACGAACCAGGTACCCTTGGAACCAAGCACCCAGCCCAAGTACACTATCTGCTTTGTTCTGCCATGCATTTGGTAGTCTGCACTGATCTGCTGCTGTGGTTTTTAATTGTTGCTACAAAAGAGAGCAGCTATGCTAAAATATTGCCACTCAAAACAGTGCAGAGGACAGTGGCACTCACAGAACTCAGAGGACCTAAAATTTCAGGGAGCTAAATCAGTTTCAAACATGGAAGGCTGCAATTTGTTGTCCCTTTTTGTTGTTGTTGTTGTTGTTTTTGTTGTTGTTGTTTCAAATCTCAAATAAAGTGACTGGTTATAGTTACAGTTACAGGATTTATTCAGTCATATGTGTATAAATTATATGCATGAAAATGGGATCTATAAAGCTAATCCTACCAATCATTCTGTAAAACTATTAATGACAATGTTCAATGACAGCCTATCCACACTTTGCAGTAACACTATAAGAACCTTAATTAAGGTTGTTATATGCCTTGTTATTCTTCAGTTTCAGTTTAAAAACTGAAATCACAATCAGCTTGTTGTCACAAATGTATACTACATGGTGCAATTTATTTTATACTATTTTTAATAGCCTTGTGCAGACAGCTGATTAGTTTAGCATATGGTCTAATGATTTTTAAAAAATGATGCCAACAACATCTCACTGATGTGAAGGTAAATTCTTTGTAGTGAGTGTTCTTGAGTGAAATGATGTGCTCAACACATCTTTGACTTAACTTTCCACTCACATTGACGCTTTTATTACTGATGCGATATTAGAAAGGCTTCATATTTTCTAAAGAACGAAACTGCTTTGTTTGTTTGTTTTATTTGTTTTATGGCATGAAAAGTAAAAGGACATTCCCTCTTTCAGGAAACAGAAAAGAATTTAACACAATGTATTATCTTAATTTCCCCCATAAAGTAAAAAAGGAAAATTCAATTTGTATCACCAGCAGAGCTTCTTATCCCACATGCTGTCTCCCTTACTCCAGTCTGATTGGCCTTTACTGCAACTTTATCAACATAACGGAAAGCTGTATTGTAATACTATAAGAATAACTTCTAAACGCTAATCCTATTACAGTATGTTAAATTCTTCTCTCATCCGTTTTCCTCAGCAGTCAGATTATGGTCACTGCCCATTAAAGCCCATATTCTGTTTTTGGCACCCTATTAGCATCATTTCGTCCATCAAGCGACATTAATTGTGAATGAATGCAAACTCCTGCAGAAGAATACGGTCTTCAAGAGGTCTGTCACATACTTTCTCCACTTGGGAGGACCTTTAACCTACTTAGCTGAGGAACCGCACCGTTTCAAGTAGTGCAGCTGAAAGATATGCACCTGCCCGCTTTTTACTCTCACACTGCTCTGCGATTTAAGAGGAGAGAAAGTATTTGATCTAAATGGTACTACAGTGACTGCAGGTGTAGAATTTCCTCCACAAATCTCCACAAAATTTCAGTCTCTGGGCCGGGCATTATAGAGATATGCTTTATATGAATAAAAGCTGATTAGAGTTGTTGTAACACTGGTGCGTTTAATACCAGTATTTGTATTTATTTTGCGCCATGGTTTATATACGAGCTTATTTGATTCCAGGCGCAAGAATACCCAAATAAAGGTATCAGTAATCTAAAAGAAAAGCTGTACATAAGATTTTTTTCCCCCCAGTCTCCTTCAATTTAGAGATGCAATAAATATCGTGATGTTGGTTGACTGTTAAAGAATGCTTGCTGCTTTCATATTTTTCGTTGACAAACTCTGACATGAATCTAAAAACCCCTGGCTTCTTTTCCAATAAAATCTAAGTATGTTTGAACTCAAAATTAAAGATAAGAATCCCTGTCTTCAAGGTTCGGTTTGTATTTTTATTTGTTGTTCTTCTTCTTCCTTCTTTGTAACATCGTCGCACCAAAATGCGTCGTTTACAAATCGACATTTTTCTTAATATACACGAGACTCTCTATTTTCTTTTAAATAGAAGCTCACGTACTAACGACGAAATCTACACGAAATCACTAGAAATCCAAATAAGGTGCTCCAGACAATGGAAAGACAGATTTACGGTTCGCGCGTAAATTACGCACAGAAAAATTACCCAGATAAATGATTCCCATAGCTTAGATATAATTACGATAACGGCACACGTTTGTTTCCACTTTTCAAAAATTACACAAGCAAATATAAGGGGAAGAAGTAAGAGAAACTGGAAACCACGTTTAGTGTGATTAATTTCACTCGTATTATTTTACAGATAGAAGTGGGAAATGTGAGGGGTTGTAGGAGCTGCAAGACGAAATCATTTTCGTGTTTTCTGCCCTTTGTGCTCGGCTGGTGCGTGGTTGAGGTGACAGGTCAGGACCCTGGCCTCTAGCCATCTCTCCACATCTCTCAGGGTATTGAACTAGCAACGAAGAGATGGAGAAAAGCACTTCAGTAACCAGGCGCTTGAATCCATCTGCTGTGCTAAGCTGATGGAGGCGAAGGTATTGAGAAAAAGGTTGTATGTAGGATACAAACTACATAAATGGGTTGTTATTAGGTTTTCGTTAACAACACTTAAATGGTCAGATAAACGCTTAGACATATAGAGAAAATTGGTTAGAATGTTGTTATAGAAAGTCGCCGCTGTTTATCTGAACACCGCGGTTTGCGCCGGAAATCTCTATCATTAATGAACACAATTTAAGAGATCATTCAATCCTAATGGCAAGCACGCTGACGTCTATAGATTATTATGTAACATACTTCTGTTTGTCTTGAGTAATAAAGTCACGGAAGCATGTGAACTGATTTGCTCTGTGACTTAGTGAGAAAGATTTATGTTTTCATTAAAGAAAAAATGTATTCTGGAAGGTTGGGAATAAAAAAGTAGTAATCTTCGCCATAGTGCCACCAATTTATTGAATGCATTTCTTGTGATGAAAAGAATCAATGTTGGCTAATTTAGATAAATAATTCCACTGTATTTTTCAAAACGCGTCGTACCCGTTTGTTTGACTAAGCAGACAAGCGAAACTAAGCACGATGCGAACATTATTGCTAAACATAGTTTGAAAAAAGGGAGAATATTTTAAATCGTTTTCTCTTTGTTCGTCTTAGATATGTGAACCAACCTTGGGTGGGCCTTCTTCACGAGTCCTTGGCGCGTTCCTTATTATGGCTCCGGTTGCATTTTCCGCATCATCTCCACAGGATGTAAAAGTTAACTTCGATTGAAAACTATATAAATATGAATTATAAGCGAACATAAGAGTTACATGCAGCCAACCAGCTCCAGATTTTTATGGGATCCTAATGTGGAGGGTTTGTGGACCGGGGTCCTGCTCTCTGACTCAGTAATCCACAAGGTTGAGAGGTTTGCCTCATTTACATAATGTTAGAGGTCTGGGCCGAGGCCTACTTTTCTTTACTACTTGAAAAGACACCATGCTGCCGTTCCCAAAAGAGATGAAAAGGCGCACAGACGTCTGGACAGGCATAGGTGTATTTTCAGGTAGGAAATATTACTCTAAAAAAGGGTAAATTTGCTCTAATTTATGTTGTAATAGAAATACCTTTTAGGGAGATTTTGTATTTTACACAAGTTAGAACACTTTTCAAACGCCATTTTTTTTCTTTTTGTCTTCATTGTCTTTCTGACAACTCCAGCTGACTTTGGAAAAAGCACGCACTGTTTTGTTTTCCCGAAGAACAATAAAGCTCAGCCACTTCACATTAAATCCGCCGCGGAGTGCGGGCATCTGGGGGGGAAAGAAAAATAAGAAATCCGGCTTCTGAAATATGCATAGGAAAAAATGAATGATTACAATCAGGCTATCAACTTAACCGGAGATTGCTGTTCTTGATATGTCTCTATAATTGATGGCTGACCATGTCACATCTTCATTTACTCAATTAGGGTAGGTAGCTACTTGCTGCCATGCCATGGCAAATTACATTAGTGGCTTCATGCAGACGAGTGGTTCCTTCCTACAATAATGAAGACAGCAACACATTTCACGTCTGGAAAATAACGTCCGAGCAGAGCACCTGTTCCCACTGTTGTCTGCAGTAATATGGTGATGATAAAGTAAAAAAAAAAAAAATCAGGGGAAACATTATCGTTGTTATGAAAACATATTTTCCAAGAGGAATGGTAGCGTAAAGTCTTTATCACTGAATATTTATCAGATATAGGCTTGATAAATAATTTTAGAAATAAATGACAAATTGAGAAGTTTTTATTAACCGCCGTTCGACATTTCCAGCAGCTCTTTTCTCATTTGACCCGCTTGTTTTGTTCCTCTTCCTCTTATTCTTCCCCTGGCGCCAGTCAGTTTGCTCAGAGATTACAATGTCAGGTCAAGACTGCAAAGTGTCGTTAATGCATGTTGACCAGACTCGAGGGTTCGAGGCTTAAGATAGTGCACCAAGTCTAATATAATTGCAGATGCCTAAGAAGTAGCCTATAGGTACAAAATAGTAATTTCCTGTCTTTTGATGCCAAATTAGGTTATATGGAGTCGGCTGCTGTATGATTAGTGGGAAAATACAATTTATTAATTCAGTGTATTTATGTCTTTTTGCTGTCTGAGTGCCGTGTAATGGCAAAGAGTTTTGAATCCATACTGCCGTTTCTTTTTCAACATATTTTCTCTTTTTTTTTTCTTTTTGAGCTTATTTGGTCTTGTTCCTCTCTGCTGGGGTAAAATGATGCTTAAGAAGCACAAACGAGCTGGTCATACAACTTCATTGTGACTCTTTGATGATACTCGGTGGCCCTTATGTCTGTTCAAAGTGCTCTCAAAGTTTCTAGAAAGAGTGGAATTCCCTACTGACGCAAAATAGTCATATGTGGTCAGATCAGCTGATGTGCGGAACATAATGGGATATTCTCACCTGTATGTAGCTGCTGCAAACACAGAATGAATATGCGTCGTAGTTTTATTCGCGTATACAAGTTAATATAAAGCAAAGCGTGTTTTCATGAATTATTTCCCTAAAATGTCAATGACTATTGTTTGCTGGTTTAGGAGTTTTGCTCCGCCCCCTGTGTTTGTCGTAAACCTGGCTCCTGGCTCCAATAAACCCGGGCTAAGAGCGCCCTGGGCTCGCCTCCTTCTCCAAGGCGATCAATAGGATCTCAGGCGCACTACAAGCACTCTCTTACGTAGACATCCACCAAGGAGAGAGCCGATACAACAACACGGTTGATCTGCTCAAACACAAAAATCTACCTGCTTTCTGAATCATGTCGTTGAGCCCAAAGCACACAACGCCTTTTTCAGTGACAGATATTTTGAGTCCAATCGAGGAGACCTACAAGAAGTTTAGTGGCATGGACGGCGCAGGGAACCTAACCTCTCCACTGGGAGCCTACCGACAGCCTCAGGTGTCTCAGACCGGCATGCAACAGCACTCCATGGGCCATAACGCCACGGTGGCCACCACTTACCACATGCCGCACAGCGTCTCCCAGTTCTCCCACAGCGCAATGGGAGGATACTGCAATGGAAGCATTGGCAACATGGGAGATCTTCCGTCGTACCAGGAAAGCATGCGGAATAGTGCAGCAGCAACAGGGTGGTACAGCGCCAACCCTGATCCAAGATACTCCACAAGTAAGTTCGTTTCTCCTTTTATACTTTTTTAGACTTTTAAATCTTCGTAATACCACAAATTGATTTTGAGAGCGACAGATAAAACGCACACGACAAACCTGTAGTTTCTTTTTGTTTATTTTTTTGTATGTTAATTTTTAAAATGATGATACGTATTTTCTGCTATTTTACTAAATATCTAATTTTAAATGACTGTTTATGCTGATGAAAACCGAAAAGGAGATCATTCTTTGGCTCAGTCTGACTCGATTGTTTTTTTAATTTTGGAATAAGAAACAATTTGAAAGTAATAATTTGATCATTTTATTATTATTATTATTATTATTATTATTATTATTATTATTATTATTATTATTATCATCATTATTATTATCATTATTATTATTATTATTATCATCATCATTATTATTATTATTATTATTATTATTATCATCAACAACAACACACATGTTTTTGGTTTGTTTATATTTCCAACTTCAGCCAATAATCAATAAAGACTACTTCAGGCGAAATAGTGTTCTCCTCTTCTGTTTATTGAACGCATGTATATGTATGTATATTTTTAAGTTTCTAGATTCATGGGACCTTCCACAGGTATGAACATGACCGGCATGGGGAGTCTAACAGGAATGGCGGACGCCACCAAAGCCATGCCGGCTCTCCACGCTGCGCCCAGGAGGAAACGGCGCGTCCTGTTCTCACAGGCTCAGGTCTACGAGCTGGAGAGGAGGTTTAAGCAACAAAAATACCTGTCTGCGCCTGAAAGGGAGCACCTGGCCAGTATGATACACCTGACGCCGACTCAGGTTAAGATCTGGTTTCAAAACCACCGGTACAAGATGAAGCGTCAGGCCAAGGACAAGGCAGCACAACAGATGCAGCAGCAGCAACAGGACGGTTCTCTGTGCCAACAGCAGGCGCAGTCCCCCAGGCGCGTAGCCGTGCCTGTTCTGGTGAAGGACGGTAAACCGTGCCAGAACGGCTCAAATACGCCAACACCGAACCAGCAGCAGGTACAACAGAACCAACAGCAAAGCCAACAACAGAGCGGAGCTGGAGTCGTGCTCGCATCCTCCACCAACAGCCTCACCCAGCATCAAAGCCAGCAGCAGGTGAACACTTTGGAGCTGGAAGAGATGTCGCCCAGCCCTCCCTCGCTGCACAGCCAGCTGAACATGGCACAGATAGACACATCTGCTGTAGATTACACCAGTAACATGGTCAGCTCAAACCTCCTGTACGGCAGAACGTGGTAGGACCTAATACAGTACTGTCACTTTCCACTTTTTCTATGTGAACCTGCGGATGAGCCCATGCAAAACAAG
>VUQR01036694.1:5522-16462 GCA_015108515.1 Hemichromis elongatus
CTGTAGTATAGTTAGGGCTTAGGGATCAGATGACTCTGAATCCTCTCTTTATGCTGCAATATGTGCAGGCTGCAAGGGATTTCCATGATGCAGTATTTTTTCTTTGGTCACCTTTTTCACCAACTATGTGCATTTAAATATTAATTATTAATAATCTCTGGCCCTCTTCCGCAGCCTGTCTTTGTCCTGTCCTCCTTCCCTCACCCCAAGTGGTGGCAGCAGATGCTTGCCCCCTCCCTGAGCAGGGTTATATATGTATATATATATATAACCCATATATATATATATACATATATATATATAGATTTGGTATATAGATTTGGTGCTGTAAAAATAAAATTGAATTGAATGAACAGGAAGGGGATGCTACAGGGGCCTAATGAACCATTTCAAAAAACAAAAGAAAACAAAATATCTGTCATTCCCAAAACTTAAAAGTTCAAACATAGATGCTAGATCCAAGAGCTAGCACCATAACACTGTATTACTAGCAGCCAAATGCAAAAAAAAAAGAGATTCTTCTCTAATTTCTTTTGTAAAATAAAACACTAAAAATGAAATGAAGTGAAAAATACCAAAGAGAACAGTTACACACCTATTTTTACATAAACAAAAATTTACAAAGTACTAATATTAAAAAACTGGCATATCTCAACATGCTCAACAGTGTAGTAGAGGAAAAAAAGTGGTACGCCCATAAAAATCAATGGAAAAAATCAAGCAAAGACTCAAATACTTAAAAGCTAAGCTAATATATGTCATATTACACATTTCACTGAAAATCTGTGGTAATGGATCTTGTTTAGTGATAAATCCAGATTTTTAATTTTTGTTTCAAATCATCATCAATATGTATGGAAGAGGCCAGGAGAAGACTGTCATCACATAAAAGTGGTGGCATTGGTAGCAATTGGCCAATCACACACATGAAAACAGAATGAGTGACTTAAAAGGAAAATAAAACTATAATATCAGGAAAATATTAAGAGGTTACACAGACTGAAAGCAAAAGACTTGCTGCAGACAAATCAGCAATATGATTGTCTGTAGCAGGAAAATCTTTGTACAGTCGTATAGTACTACAAGTTTTCAATGGATGAGTGGGCGGTTTACGTGCTTTGTGTCAGTAAGACTGGAAAAGAAAAGAAATTAGTATAGTTACATAGTGTCAAGCAAGTTTAAAGCTAGAAAAGAAAACTGGTCAGAATACTGACTGTGACTATTTTCTCACTTTGAACAGCAGTTCAAGGAAAAAAAGAAATAATGAAATAATTAGAAATTGTTATTAAGTAATCATATTGAATTAATAAAATCAGCTGAGCTTATTTAAATGTACTGATCTTTGTGCTAATGTAATGTTCTTTACTTCACTAAACTGTATTTTGATTCCATAATTGTCATGCCAATAAAGCACCTTTAAAAATAATAGAAGTGGATTTAACAAACCCAACTGGCCTGACCAGACACCATTTGAAAAAAACAAAAAGAACAAGAACCAACACAAAACAAAACAAAACAAAAAAACCCCAAATAAAAAGGCTGCACACGTCTAAGATGTACAGTATTAACCTTCCAAACAAACATCTTAGGCTAATGAGAGGATAACTGTCTGGGCAGTCTCTCTCTCTCTCTGTCTCTCTCTTCCACCCAAGCAGAGCACAGCAAATAATTGGTCCCCTGTGGATTTCATGAGGGCATTTATCTCTTGAAGGGTGTGCGTTACAGGTTTGTTTGCTTGGTCTTTTCTTTCCCTATGCACTATTTTGAATAACACTTAAAGGTATACAGAAACTTCTCTTTAACAGATTTCTATGGTGAATGTGGTGGAGGGTAGATTTTAGTAAAAAGTGTGCATAAAAAGAAGACCAAAAACATAAAGTTAAGTGATTGACAATAATACTCAGACAGTAAGAGGGCAAAGATGGCTTTACAGAAGTGTGAGCTGGTATCATTGTTGATGGACTATGAATGTTCTAACACCCAAACCTCTTTTAAGCTGCCCAGCCTCCCTGCTGCTTCGTAGCAGCAGTGCTTGATCCATGTAAAGCATGATAAACACAGGTAAAGGTAAAGCTGATCTGGAACACTTTAGCTCCTGTATCACTGTTGAAACTGTAAATGTTTTTAATGTCATGAACCTCACCACCTCATTGCAGTTTGTCTGTATACTAAAAAAGTGCAGTCAAAGAATGAAAAGATAAATTCAGTGTAAATCTACTTAAAATCAGCTCAAGCCATCATCTAAAGCAGTGGCCCCAAACCTTTTTTGCGCCACGGACCAGTTTAATGTCAGACAATAGCCGGCCTTTAAGGCGAATAAACGCGAATTCACTGTGCAATTGTGTAACTTTATTAGCAGCGTCCTTCTGTAATGCGCCAACAACATTGAGAGCAACATCCTCCTCGCTGCCTCTTAGTGCTCTCTGGTCGCTATGATAACGGGTAAATATTTTGTTCAAAATAAGACACAACTACAACACGGGAAAAGACCCAGGGAAACCAAATTAACAATAAAAACCCTGAGAACCATAAATTTCACACCCGAACCTCAACTCTCACGGCCCGGTATCAAACGACTCACGGACTGATACTGGTCTGTGGCCCAGGGGATCAGGACCGCTGATTTAAAGAGTTGCCAGAAAGAGGGATTGATAATGAGTTGAAGCGTTCCTGTAACTCTTTCTGCGAGATTCTATAGTACAGTATGTATATAAACATCCTCGTTTCTTGTCTCTAAATAAAGTCTTGTTAAGAACTAAGTCAGCCCTTAGGCCTGCTTCTGGGCCCGTATCTTGTACAAACCTTCTGTTCGTGACAAATATTAATTTTATTTATAGTACAGAAAATAAAGTTTTTTCAACTTGAATTTTTGTTTCGAATATGTCAAATTTCAAAATGATCTGAAACACACTGTCTCATATTACCATTTAACAATATAAAGCTACAGGCTACAGCCCTACACATCAACACAAATCTAGATCCTAATGAGGACACATGTTATCTTTCTCTTAGAATTTAGGCATGAACACAAGAAGTTCAGCAGCAGCTGGCTTCACTGCAAATGATGGCTCACTTTATCACCGTGCTGGTCTGGGGTCAGCATTTACTCAGCTTTAACATGATTCTGAGTTCCTGATGAGCTTTAGCATGCTGTCTGTGCAGGTGCCTGGGAAAAGCCGAAGTTGTATTAACAGTATAATGCGGTTGTTTCTGTCCTGGATCAGTCTCTGCTTTACCAT
Source organism: Hemichromis elongatus (assembly GCA_015108515.1). NCBI lineage: Eukaryota > Metazoa > Chordata > Actinopteri > Cichliformes > Cichlidae > Hemichromis > Hemichromis elongatus. The sequence continues at coordinate 8,762 of VUQR01036694.1, forward strand.
TGTGTTCTCCATCCTTTTGTCTAACTTGAGAGCAGGTTGAGGAAGCATGGGGAAGGACTGCTGACGGGTTCTGGGTGAGTGTCTGTTTGGCTGTGATCTAGAGAGTCCAGAGTTTCAGTGTGTTCCAAACCAGAGATGATGGCAGGAGGGACGAGTGATGAAAAGGTAGGCAAGAAACTGCACAAGGTGACTGAAAGGTCCGAAAGGTATAAAGTTAGCAGACGTTCTAGCGAAGAGCGCTGGTCTTGGCTGAATTGCCAACAGGTGAGGAGAATAGGAGGGCTATGAGGCTCCGCCCCGGGGTTTCAAACCTAGAGCTACCGAAACAACACAGCCACTCACCCAACCATGACAATTTCTTCCTGTAGTGGTCTTTTTACTCATTTCAAGTATGTTTCACCTTTAGATCGCCTTCAGAGTGTACAGAATGCTGCAGCAAGACTTTTAACTGACACCAACACGAGGTCACATATAACTCCAGTTTTGGCTTTTCTTCAGCTGGTAAATTTTAAGTTTGAATTAAAAATTTTAGATTTAACTTTTAGAGCTCAACATGGTGAAGCTGCCCAGTATATCTCTGACCTGTTGAAACATCACACTTCTTCCCTCGCATTTAGGTCTTCTGGTTCAAAAGATGTGGGGATCGGGCTTTTTCAGGCAGTGGCACCAATGCTGTGGAATTTTCCTTTGAGTCTTTTGGAAAGCAGCTGAAGACATTTCTGTACAAGCTTTTAATGAGTTATTTTATTGTTTCATAGTATTATTTTTTCTATATTTCTGGTTTTATTGTGAAGCACTTTGTGATTTTTATCTGTGAAAAGTGCTATATAAATAAATTTTACTTTATTACTTATTTACTCTTCACAACTTTGGCCATAGAAACAAGTCTCTAATACCTCGGTTAGTTCAGTTAGTTTGAGTGCCCTAATGCACTATAATTTACTGCCAGGTAAAAAGACAAATGTCCACCTTAGCTGGTGAACAAAGCTAGCCATTGTATTTGCACATGAAAAAAAGTATGCAAAACCCCATTCATCCCAAAAAATATATATAAAAAAGATGTATAAGCCATCTGTGGGCTATTTTAACTGCTTGATGGAAAACATACTCAATTCATGCCCACCAAATGACAAACCTGGACATTTACCTACAAAATCACTTTGTGAATAAAAAGAGACTGGAAGTACGAACATATGTAAGCAAAGCGTGCAAATGGATTCGAGAAGATTGTTCGAGTTTGCCATTTTAACTCTATGTGGGGCAAATCTCAAAGGAAGACACCAAGAAAAAACAAAGACAACTCTGAAGCAAAACTGCCCACAGCACAGCTGACAATGTACACGTCACAAACATGAACTAGTGCAGGATGTGGGAGAGGCAAACAGCTGCAGAGAGGTGAAGGGAAAAGAGAACACTGAGGAACAAATAATGAAGGCTGTTTTTAGTATCCTTAACACACAACACTGGGTTAAGGATTGCCCTAAAAACAGGAAACTGAGGCTGTTTCACTCAGGGTGGAGATTGAGAAGGGAAATGTTCCTCAGTATTGCAACAAAAGGTAAAAAATTAAAATAAGATACACACACACACACACACACACATTCACACAAGCACACACACACATGCATGCACACAGGAAATGAACACCAGTTTGATAAAGCAAGCACACACATGCAACGAAGACTAGCTTACATTCATAAACATGGTCATATCTCCCATCACTGTTGAAAATGAAAAACTTGACAGACACACTCACTACTAAATGTTAATTTTATCAACTTCTGACAGAGACCTGTCACAATTAACTCTTTAGGTTGCAGGACAACAGGTTGACTTTAAAAAGACCCTGGTGCTACCAATCAGTAATTAGTCAATAATAATAATAATAATAATAATAATAATGATCATAATAGTGGTAATATTACAATGTGTATTTGCACTATCTTCCTTTTGAGGTAAGAAGATTCGGGGATGGAGGAGAGTCCGGTGAGTAGTAGCATTATTCCAGAGAAGAGTTTGACATCAAAACTGAAGGTCGTTACCAGGTGTGGCCAGCATCCCAGAGAATAAACTGCAGGCTATGTAAATGGAGGCAAGGAAACAGTGTAACGTAGCTGACAAACTGGAAGGAGTTGATGACGGTGATGCCTTAAGTGTTCATATGCTGATTCCCGCCAATGGGTCACAGATGAGAGACACAGGTAAGGAACCAGGGCTCCACTCATCAGGGTGAATGGATAGAAGCACAGGCTTCAGATGAACAAAAAACAAAACACTCGCTCGGACTGTAGCAACCTCTAGCCCCATCTACCTCGACTATAAACTGTTTACTAGTCTTAGGGTAAACTGGGTGGGACTGGTGCAGAGATAAAAAGTTGTTTTAATTTAGTGAAGGCTGAGTCAGCTTCCAGAGACCACACAAAAGTAATCTTGTTGGAGGTAAGGTAAGTGAGTCATGCCGCTACTTGACTGTAGTTCTAATGAAAAGTTGATAAAAGCTTGTGAAGCCAAGTAATCGTTATAGGTGTTTTCCAGAAGTGGGAGTTCTCCCTTTGCTCACTGCCTGTATCTTTATAGGGTCCATCTTCACGTGCCCACCTGGAATTCACATTTCTCGAATTTCACCTGTAGTTGTATTTCCAGGAGACACTGTAGGACACTCTTGACATAATGTCTGTGCTTTTCTAGAGACTTGGAAAAAAAATCACAATGTCATCTAAGTACAGAAAAACAAGATGGTTAAGTAGTCCCTTAACACTAGTGTTTTAAACATTGCCAGGGCATTGTTGAGTCCAGAGGGCATGACTAAATACTGTGTCCCAGGGGTGTACTGAATACAATTTTCCACTCATCCCCCTCGCTAATATGGACGAGGTGATAAGCATTACACAGATCAAGCTTAGTAAAGATTGTTACCCAGTAAAAGGGCTCAAAGGACAAGTTAAAAAGCAGTAATGAATAATTGTGATACTCCTGAGGCATAGAAGAGAGGTCCGGTGGTTGAGTGACAGGTGGGGCTGGCTTGTTTGTTCCTGATGTTAAGGCTGATTCAAGGCTGTTATTGAGGTCAAAGCGGTTCCAGCTAGCAATCTTGTACCTGACCAGTCAAGGGATTGTGTTTCTGTAGCTATGGGTAACCGAGAATCAGGGGAGTATCTGGAGAGACGAAAGTAAAAAAAAAGATGAAATCTTTAGCTAATAATGGCCATGAGATTCTGTTCAGTTTCAGAGTTAATAAGGGCATGGAGAGAATGAGTGAGTAGGTTAAAACAGAGTGAAACTCGTAAAAACAGACAGTGTTTACAATTTGTCACCCATCCACCATTTTAATAATACTTTAGATCTTATTTTAAAATATGGCATAGAGGTTGAACATTTAAAAGTAAATACAATCAACCATTTCCTGAAAACCCCCTTTTGTCTGATCATTTATGCCTTATTACTCCCACAAACTACAGCTGTTTGTAAATGTGAGGTTCAACTCAACTCAAAGACTCTTTTTCTTTAGGCAACTAAAGGGTGGATGTAGTCGCAAAGTCAGCAGTATGTGAAACCAGACCACAGCATTAACATCAAAATTATATTAACTTAATTTCTTAAAACAGATTTACAGGCTACTTAGAGCAAAGCTACCCCAGAGGAGAAATGCATGTGGAAAACATCAGGGACATACATAACATACATAGGCCCTTCTAGGGGCCGCAGTCAACCAGAAAACGTCTCTTCGAGTGTCAGTCCTCCAAGAAGAGCAGCCTTTTCTTATCGGCAGCTGTCGTGGCCGCTACGTGCTGGTGGGCTTGTTTCCCTAAAACTGCAAAGGCTGCATGGCACTGTCACGCTGATGGTAAAAACACAGCCCTTTTCTAGGGTGCCGCCGTGCTGCCACCATCGATGACTCGGAGGCCCCCGGGAGAATCGGTTGGGGCGCGGGAGATGCCGTCAGTGAGTTGGGGATTATCGCATGGATGCTGAAGCTCCTAGTAGCCAGGAGAATGTGATCCGTTTCTTCTGCGAGTGAGTGCTAATCCTTCGCAGCCAGCAGCGCGCCGTTAGCGAGGCTAGTTAGCACCGGTTACTGTCAGAGGAAGATGTGAGCGAAGAGGAATCCGCTGTCATCTGTTCCTAGCAAGGATAGCATGCTCTCCATGAGCTCGAGAGTGGCACCATCACCCAGGCCCAAGAGAGAGAGGAGTTTCTCGGCCCGGAGTAACTCTGCAGCAGCAGCGCCTTGGGAGCGGTGTATTTCCCAGAGGAAGGTCATCACATGGGGGGTGGACAGCCGATCCAGCGATGCCCCCACATGATGTTATTTTGTGTCTTCAGCTAAAACACCACGAAGAGCTAATTGAGCTTCCACACAGGAGCATCGTGAAGCCAAATATCCAGCAGCTTAACCACCATAGCAAAAATTAAAGGGTACAGCTCTGCTATCACTTCAGACATAAATGAAGACAGAAAACAAAACAGCAGTGACGTTTGTAGGGTTGCTGAAGTTGAACTAGCTGGTATAATATGATGTGCTTTGTGATGGCTAGTGACACAGCTATGTTAGCATAATATAGACAGTGAAGCTGGAGGATGAATGCTAACTTTTTCCCACTCGGTAAAAGTTAATGTGAAAGGTCCCGATGGTTAGGAACAAATGGAATCGCATGGTAGGATGCTGTAAACATGTAGAATGCTTCTACAGCATAACGAGTAAAATAATCAAAGGTTGTTCAGAAACAAGACTCAACACCCATAGTGTTGATGCATATTAGAACTAGGGTGAGCATTAAACATGGCCTCAGTCCTTTGAAATTGTTTTGGAAATCAATCAAATATGGGGAAAGGGCTCACAGGATGCCCTCTTCGAAACCACAGAACACTGTGAAAATGAAATGTCATTCTATTGTATAAATTTCTCATCTACTCAGTCTTCACTCAGTAAGCAGGCTAAAGCAGCCCTTTCACAACCACCTCAAACAAACTTACACCCTTTTAAGACCAGGTCTTGATCAGAGATCTCCAGAAAACCAGCTGGAAGAATTCCAGGTACTGCTGACAACCCAGACAGCAGTTAAGGTCGAAGCTATTTGGGTTCATTCCAACAATTCCTAGAGGATTCCAGAACCATAGTAATAACCCAAAGGTTTAAAAAGACACCCACATTAAAGCTGAGGAAGATATCAAAGGTGTACGATGCTGTACCCTTTAAAACACAGATTTTAGGTGTAACCATTCCAAAGATATCCCTAAGGGTGACTCCAATGCATATATGGACATGTGATAGAAACCAACAGAAAAACACAGTGGCTAAATTGCATCTATTATTATATAACCATCCACCTATTATATAACCACCACAGATTTGCTAATTTCATTAGACACTGTATGAGAGCAAATGCAAACTAGTTTGACATGGCAAAATATAATCGGTGAAAAGGAGGAGTGTGCGTGATGTTTGGTGATACATGTACCTTCATCACTAACAATACTGCCGCTGATGGTTCTTTTACAGAAGATTTAAAGACAAAGTTTGACAAAGATGTCTTACACCAAATTCCCTCCTTAACTGAACAACAGTCTCTAATAAATAAACAACTTAATTTAAATCAAGTTTTAAATCTCTCCTTACAGTACAATAACTAATGCTATTTTATATTTCCAGCTTATGATGTGTCCACTTAAATTCATTGCATGTAATATGTTTTTTCTCTTCATTTCTTAGCGTACAGGCTGTGATCTTTGCTGCTCTTTGTAGATTTACACAGGATCCAGCTATCCATTCTCTTCCACTTATCCTTATCGGAGTCGTGGGGGTTGGGGGTAGTCAATTCCAGCTAATCCAAGGGCAAGAGGCAGCATGGACCCTGGACTCACTGCCAGTCTGTTGCAGGGCTAACACTGAAAGACAGACAAGCATTTGCACTCACATTCACACCTGTGGGCAATTTAGAACTAATTGCATGGACTGTGGGATGAAGCAGGAATATCTGAAGAGACCCCAATCAAACACCACACAGGAGGGAGTTGAACTCAGGAAGCAACAGTGCTAACCGCTAATATCTCATTTAAAAGCACGAGGACTTCATGTAATCTTCATAATCATGTAAATGTCCCATTTATTAAATACAACTGTGAAGTCTTCCTCTCACATACTTTCTTTCTTATCTTTCTGCAACTCTAAATTAAGTTAGCTCTCTTTCTTTTCTCTTCATAGGAAACACAACAGCTGAACCTTTAGCTAATGCACACACTGTATGACAAACTGCGCACACAAACATGTTTGTTAAGCTGCTATAAATGGTTAAAATTACCTGCTATTATAAAAAAAAGTTACTCCCTTCATGCGCAATCCTCTTTTGTAGGGCTAGCTAAACGCTTAAGTACCGCAATCGTAAACTTACGGACATCTGCACTCGTGCGGATGTAGTGCCCAATAAAAGAATATTAAAAAAACAAAGAAACATCTTAACCTCTGACTATGGAAGATGGTTTTGCCTGTTGTCTCTCTATTTATGTGACCCCTGGCGATTAATACATTAACAGAATTTCCTTTCATGTGTTACTATTTAGGCTTAATGGGTTTGATCTTTAAAGGCCTGCAGTGATGTGAAATAATAACTACTCAAGGTAAACACCTTTGGTCACTGCCAACTCACAGCTAAGAGAAGATTAAAAAGAATAAAAGAAACAAAAATACAACTCCAGTGTCCCAGAAAGTCATGTTCAGCATAGGTTTTCCTGAAGTTTACTTCAGTTTTCAAAAGTAATTTAAAGAAAATACACAGGCAAGTATAGAGAAAGAAGAGATTTGATTCAATACCTTTTTTCATAAATAGTCCTCTTTTTAATATCAGCTAACAACACAGTTGTTTTAGAAGTGTAATAAAACTATACTTGTTTCTTATGTGAACGCTCTATAATTTCTGTAAACTTTTGGAAAAAATTGCTCGTGTTTCATGTAAATAAAAAATAAGTAAGTGAGTAACAACGTGCCAGATTTTTTTAACAGACACCTCTGGACACACCAGAATTATGGACATAAAAGCAAGAAAGGATGCATTATGGATGCATTAGGAATAGGCCTCATTACCTAAGGCCTAATGCCTGAAGTCATGAGAGTTAACGCTGCTGACGATCCTGCACTGAAGCTTATAACACATCGTTGGTTTGACTTTTATGGCCTAATTACTAAATTTAAAGGGGATGATGATTTGATGGGACACTAAATGTGTTTGTGTATATAAGAGAACTTATGGTGTAATGACTAGTTTTACAATGAGGGCTGGACTTCATGCTCTTTTGTGTGTGTAAATGGTAAACGGACTGGTTCTCATAAAGCACTTTTCTGCTCTACTTAAGTACAACAAAGACCTTTATACCACCTGTCTCATTTACCCATTTACATGCACATTAATGCAAGTGCTTTCTATCTAGCATTTACAAGCATTCACACTCATCTGCAGTGACTGTGGGTACCCAAGTATAGTTGGCACAAAGACTGGATCTCATCACGTTCTGATTAGTAGATGACCTGTTCTACTTATTGTTGTGTTAGCTGATTACCTGACGTAAAATATTTAAAGTGCACATTCGACCCTAACCAATGGCCTAAATGAGGCCTACACACACACACACACATGTTGGGTTTTCATAACTTGTGGGGACATCTCATTGACATAATGGTTTCCCTAGCCCCTTACCCTAACCCTAACC